>CAUYQV010052432.1:0-22056 GCA_963574575.1 Galagoides demidoff
TTGTAATGTGGTTTTTTATCTTCTGGGTATATGTACACTGTGGAATACTATGCAGCCCTAAAGAAAAATGGAGACTTTACCTCCTTCATGTTTACATGGATGGAACTGGAAAATGTTTTTCTTAGCAAAGTATCTCAGGAACGGAAGAAAAAGTATCCATTGTACAGAGACCTTTTATGAAACTAATCTATAGCTCTCAAACGAAAGATACAACTTAATTCTAGCCCAAGAATATGGGGAGGGGGTGGCGAAGGGGAAGGGAGAAGGGCAGTTGGATGGTGGGAGGGTGACTGGAAAGATCACCTATATATCTGTCTAACAAGGGTACAAGTGAACTTTTCTAGAACTAGGATATAAATGTTTTGATACAATGACTAAGCAAATGACATGAAATCTATGTTAACCAGCTTGATGAAAGTATTTCAAATTGTACATGAAAACAGTACAATGTACCCCATGTTTGCATTAATGTATACAGCTATCAATTAATAAAAAAATTAAAAAAATAAAAAAAATAAAACGGGTAATTAAAATAAAAAAAAGAATTATCTTGGTACTCACATTGAATCTCACTTCTCTAAATGAAAGGTCAAGATTAAATGATAAACATCTGCTAGTTAAACAGGCTTCATGAAATTTTTTGACCCATAGGTAGTCCTTGAAACACATGGTTAATGAGATTAAAATCATACATTATCAAAGAAAACTGAAAAGAGAACTTGTTGTTGATTGGGGTATGGAAAGCGCCACATGGCTTTGGCATCTGGTCCTGTACAAACTGATCATAATATTCTTATTTTGAGGAAGTGAATAAAAACAATCTTCACATGGCAGTTGGTATCTAAATCATTTTATGAGACTCTAATTGAACCAACTCTTGCCCAACTTTCCACAGTGTTGATCTGAAATGATTTCACCAGCTTTCAAAGCACATGGGAGTCTGTGGGATGAGAATAAGAAGACAAACATATGTCTGAAGAGTGAAAAATTGACCTTGTAAGATTTTAGATCTCACCCCAAATGAATGCTAGATGATATTCAAATGGAGATAATAAATATTATTCTTAACAAATGCTAAGAACAATAAGCAATATTAAACTAAAGCCATGAAAAACAAGAAACATAGAATTCCCTGAGGTAAAATTTTAAAGGCATATTGTGAAAGTGTCTGAGCTTTAATGTGTGTCCTTAGGCCATCTAGGGATATAGCCTAAAGGCAGATTCATATGATTTCCCATGAAAGTTTATATTTATATTATAGGAATTAAAATGCTGAGTAAAAAATTAAATAGGAACTCCATCCACAGTTGGAAGAGGAAAGAAGAAGAATGAAATAGAAGTGGAGCTGTTTAACTCAGGGAAAGTCAAAGTGGATGTTTTCCTTGGTATGGGTAAATATTTCATCAGAATAACCTGAGTATATAATACTGTGCTTTTTCAGAAACAATCTTAATTAGTGGTAAAAAGACCTATGCATAGGTGAACGAAGTCTCCTTTGGCACTATTAGAAATTCAATTTTTTGATTGTCATCACCAAGGCCAAATCTGGTAAAGATGGAGGAATTGGTGCCAGAGGGACAAGAGATGGCTTCATCCTGTATTTCATACAAACACAGAGCAGTCCTGTTGCGACCTAGTCCCTCAAGCTTAGGACAAAAGAATTGAAAATGGTTAGGCTTCAAAGCACTGGTGGACGTTTGGCTTTTGTAACTGGCACATCTCTCATTCTGACCTATGTTCACCCCAGCCCTTCTCTCACTCTGTGGCCACCCTCCAGACCAGCCCCATGGTGGTGACCCATAGGGCTCCTGGTCCCAGTGCTGACAGCTCTTGGCCTTGATTTATTCCCATGAGGCAGCTTCTAACTACCATTGTGAACATCAGGCTTGGGCACCTGCCACTCTGAATGACATTCTAGCCCTATATTGACAGTCTTTGTTTCAAACTCAACATAGATGTGGTTGCATCTGTGAGGTACCAACACTGATACTGGGGCCATATTGGTGTTTTAGTAGTAAATCATACACTGATTCAATATTAAAACAATATGTGTCACACTAAAAATACAATAATTTGGGTATTTTTCTAAGTACAAGTTACTTTTAAATGTAGTCTATGGTCTGTACTGCCCAATTCACTGTATCAACTGGGTTTTCCTAGGTTTCATCCTTGTCTTTCTTTTCTTTTCTTAAAATATATTCCTGACAGATTTTATTCATTCTGCTACCTTTACATCTCTATTCTGATCACTCCTGGACATGTCTTTACCTCTAAACTCTTCTGAGGACTAGATTCCAGGATTCAGAAAAAAAGTTACAGTCATGGAAGCAAAGGGGAAAAAAAAAATAAAACAAAAAAACCTGGAGAGAGCTAGATCAGGAAAACGAGGGAAGAGGATTCTAAGTGGATCAAGAGTGGAAAAGCAAAACTCTGAAAATAATTCATCATATTTTCCAATAAAAGTCACTGCTGACCCCATGAGGGGAATTAAAATGGAACGGTGTGAATTTATACTGGCTTGCAGGATCTTAAAAAGTTAAATTGGAGTAATGATTTGCAGGAACAATGTATTGAGTTTTTTAAGGAACTGTAATATAAAGTAGGGATATTGGGTAACAGTGCTTAAGATTTGTTTTTTGAAAAATGAATTAAAGATGCCGGGGAAGTAGTGCTTCATTAAGGCAAGGGCTACAGAAATGGAAGGAATTCAGGGCTCACTTGCACAGAACACTGCACCCGGCAGTGCAAGATACACAGATATGAAAGTCTCATGATCCCCAACCCCCAATACCCTACATCTAGGAGGAAAGACAATGTAAATAAGGAAAAACAAAACACATTTGAAAATATGCATATACTTGCAATACGCTATGAGATAGTAATATGCAATAATTTCCATCATATGGGTAGGACAGAAAAATTCCACAGAATGGTTGGTACTCAATCCACACCTCAAAGGACACATATGGTTTTATTCCATAAAGAAAAAAGAGGATACGACTTACTGGTCAGTGGGGGAGCATGAAGGAACAGCTGGAGACTTGGTGAATGGTTTTAGCTGGTTGAATCACTGCATGGAGAGATGTATTTGAAGATGTTGTGGTGCTTTAAGATTTTACTTTATCGAGTTTTAAATCCTTTGGAGCATGTAATCATTTCTTAAGAAGTGGGAAGTAATGATTCCTGCCTTTATTTTAGAAAAATAATTCTAGAGTAATTCTGGGTAAAAGGGAGAGGAGGCTATTTTAATGGCCAAGGTGAAGGGCAATGAGAACCGGTGAAAAGTGTTTACTGGAGAAGGCAGATATGAAAAGTATAGCAGAGAGGGTGTGGGCAAGATTTTTACAGCTTTGATGCCATAGGCCAGAGGACAAGACTCAAATATGACAATGTGAGTAAGCTTCTGTTCAGCTTAATATCTGGTAACCAGTTCTAATATCTACAACTTTCTTTTTCAGGACACTTTTCCAAAGAACTCTTGTCATTTACAGATGAGGGCACTGATCAAAAACACCTTTTCTACAGAATTTGAGATGAAAGCCTGAGGGCAAGAAAGGAAATCTACAGCTGAAGTCTCTTTTGTTCCTTCAGGAAACTCCTGGAAATGTACCTGGGAATATGGAAATGTGGGCTCTAAAATGGTGATTCTTCCAATTTCTTTGTGAAGTGAGGAAGTTTATCGACTTGAGAGAACAGAAGGGAGTTAGTTGTATTGTGGCCAAGTAAACTACTAATTTGATTAGCAAGGCTGTTAACTGTGAAAATACGCTAATGTCATACAATTGCAAAATGGTACAGAGTCAGAATTAAGTTATGAAGATACCAAAAAGTGCCAAAGATACCAAATCTTATAGACAATAGAAAAAGAAGAAATACTTCAAAATCATTCTACTTAATCTGGATACACTTGATATTAAAATTGGAGAAAATACATTATTATAAAAGGGAAATTTACTTTTATTTATAAATATTAGTGGTTTATTTTTTGAGACTTTGGGGAAAAAAACAATAAGAAGTTAACTGATGACTCCATACTAAACCTCAGAGTCAAAGCATTTTATAATACATATATTCTTATTTGACAATGTGAATGTTACTTTATTTGTATTATTATTATTGTTATTGTTTAATATTTCGATGCAACAATCTTCTGATTTCTTTTCTAAATGTATTTATCTTAGTTTGTTCTTTATGAGGTTTTCGTTTCTAGTCCTTATCTTAAACATTGTTCTTGTTATTAAATTTTAAGCCTTTTTAATTTTGTGAAGGCAAAAAATGGAAACCTAATAAACATATGTATATGTAAAAAAAAAAAAAGTAAAAAGTTACCAAAAAGTGCTTAGATACAAGCAATTGAATCTCAAATTGTAAATTATATTTATTCAAATAGGACTATATTCCTTCCTAAAAATGAAAATAATTTAAACAAATTTACCCCTGAATTAAATGGATTATTACATATTAGGCATTTCTGAACAATAACACTGGTAACAAAGCCACAGAGTTGTTCCTATCACTTAGGAATTGAAGTCAGACAGTGAGGGAAGAGCAGAAAGAAGGGTTTAGTAAATGGGAGAATAAGAACGATAGAAAAATGTTAGAGAGAGTCAGAGAAGGATGCAATTACACCAATCTAAAGTCAAAGCCAAGAGTCAGAATAATTTTGAATTGAATTAACCTTCCTTGATTTGAGAATGATATTCAGAACATAGCTAAAACATCTCAAAGAAGATGTTGAGGAGTCTCTAGTGCAGATAATTTTTACAAAACGTGCAACAATTGGGGGAAATTCTTCATGTGTACTCTAGATATGGCATCTAACATTTTGAAGCATGACAATTACCATCAATATCAGTCAATTGGTCAAAAATATTTATTACAGTATTTTGTGTGTATAATATTCTAATAGTAGGAAAGTTTCTAGAGATATACAAAAGATGTAACATATGCTTTCAGGATGCTGAATATTTAGCTGATAAAATCAAAGGCTTAAAGCAATTATAGTCCTTTAGGTGTTTAGTTTGACTAAAGAGTGGATGAGAGAATAAAATGAAATAATTCTAGATGAAATAACCAAGGCTGTTTTTTGAAGGCTGAGTAGAATCTAAGAGATAAATCCTAAATCGAGCACCTAAGGCATGTTTGTTGACTTAATGGATGAGTAAGAAATAAATGAGTTAGTGGAAGAGGAAAGACTGTGGGCATTCTCGGTAAGAACTGGGCAAAGAAAAGCAAGGCTGAGCAGGCCGTATTTATAAGGCAGAGCAAAGCCACCCAATCAAAGAGGCAGGTGAATTTTGGTGAAGGCATGTGAATTTTGATAAGAAGAGTGCACTCAACATTTCCTTACCATACCCTAGTTGTGGAGTATTAGAAATATCCCTAGATGATGATGGTATGAAAATTAATATTGCTGTTAAACATCCTGTAGAGGGCGGTGCCTATGGCTCAAAAGGGTAGGGCACCGGCCCCATATCAAGGGTGGTGGGTTCAAATCCAGCCCTGCCCCCCAAAAAATAATCCCATAGAAACATGTATAATTTATGTGTAGGTTCCATAAACTATGAGGTATTTCATCCACAGATCTGGATTCAGATCTTATATATCTATTCATTACTTACATGAGCTTATGCACACTCTTCTCGCTTGGCCTCTCTGGATATAAAAAATGAGCCAAAATGTTCTTTATCTCACAGGGTTCTTGTGAAAATTACACAGTATAATTTATATCAAGTACTCAGCACAGGTTGGCACATAAAAGACCATCAACAATTGTCTCTATTGTCTTCATTCAGATTGTTATTTAGTGGCAGAAATAATTTCATGTTGTTCCTTCTTCATATTACTAAATTATGTTTATATTCAAATTTATATTCAATTATAAAGTTGAGTAAAGGTCAGTTGTAGTCAAGCTGAGATCTCGAGATTAAGAATAAGGGCCTCTAAATGTTTTAAATGTTAAAAATAAAGAACTCATTTTTACAGATAATCTTTAAAAATTATCTCTATTTTTAGGTGTGATGAATCACAAGACAGATGTGATCATGGGTCAAAGTTGGACCATTTAAACCAGTAAAACTCAAGCAGAGCTATGCACTGACATTGTCCCAGGGTCTCATTTCTGTAGATTATTATGGATAAAGACACTCTAAAAACTGAATATCAAAAGGGTTGGGGACAGGGGACTTACAAATGATTCTACAAGGGGCAGAATCATTAATTCCCACATGGCTTATATTTGATATTACAGTGTGGATATTATAACAAACAGCTGTTTAGGCTAATATTAAAACCAGTGTGCCTTCTTCTGATGCATAAAATGATGCAAGGGAAGACAGATGCTGACCCAGAAAGGTATTTTATACCAGAAGCAACAACAGTAGGGAAAAAGAAATTGGCTATGAATGAGATACAAAGTTTACATGTGAGTAATCAAGAACCAATTAAAGAACTTGGCTCAAGACACGAATCTATGATTGCTGCATTCAGGACCTAGCTCAGGTTTTCTATTCCGACACTAAGAACAATAGTACAGACTAGACAGTGGCACTAAGCTTTGCTATTGAACACTCTGAAAATTTAATCCTATTTTTGTTTCAAAGTCATAAGTTAACAAAAATCTGTAGAGGAAATACAAAATATCTTTATGTCAAGAATATAAATTATTATGCGCTTTGAATATGCCTATCAATTAAAATTTTAGAAATATGTTTTAATTTGGAGAAAAACTACATAGAAAGTAAATGATGGATGGAATTACATGTTTCCAAGTTGGCAGAGTGAAGTTAATAGAGAGGCATACTGGTTTATGTTTATGTTGACTATTAGTAGCAGCCAAGTCTTTGAATTCCTCTTTTCATTTTTTTTCTGGTTCTTTCTTCTGAGACTTGCATAATTGGAGTAAGGGTCAAAGAAAACAAAACAAGGAAAAACAAGCCAAATAATAAAGGACTAGCATTGTCATCATCACATTTATCTAAAAACAGAGGAGCAAGCAGCTTGTACAATCCAAGCCAAAAGCAAATGCAAAATACCACTTAGGGACCCAGCAATTTCCCTCAAAGATTATACTCTTTAGTTGTTAGATAAGTATTATTCCACAACTGAAACAAAAGACCTTTTAAGTTTCTTTATTACTAAGTATCAGAAAATAAGCGTTATTTGATAAACTAAAATAGAAAGATATTTAGATAATAGCTACTGTTGCAAATCTATTCCCAGTATGTGTTTATGTGGCTGAAACAATCGTTAGCTTCCAAATACAAAATTAGAAGCATCGATGCCTGTTGACCAGATATTTAAAATACGAAAAAGCAACAGGCAAAAATGATCAATCAGAAGTTCAATGAAGACAGTGAGAGAATAAATAAAATTCCAGGCCTTAAACCTTCAGTCTGAGGGCCAGTAACAACTCATAGGTAGCCGTTCCTGCAGGACAAAGTTGTGATAGAGAAAAGTATACAGAAAGTACTTACATAAAGGGGTGTAAATTTATTATGCACCACATTCATCCCATCTCAGTTCACCAGATTCCATTATTATCTGTTCTCAGAAGACCTTTCCTACTACCCTTAACTTTTTCTTTTGATGGGTATATTTGCAGAATGTACACTCTCAGGTCTTACCTAAGTATAGATCTATTTAAGGAATATTATTCCTAGACAAAAAACACATTATGCACCAAAATAACCAAAACTATAGTAGAATAAATTTGATAAATTGCTACTAGAATAAATACACTAAAAGAAAAATGTCAGTATCATTAAAGTAAAATAAAATGAGAAAGTTTTCTAGTAGAAGAAACAACATTATTATTCAAGAAATATTCTTCCCCCACACCTGCATGTAAAATCAAAGTAGAAGAGAATCAATAAAACCAATAAGCTCACTTTGGAAGAAAAATATTAGTTTCTCCAGTCCCAGAAATCTCACAGTTTTAACTTGTAATAAGTAAATAAATTTTATTTTGTGGGGGCCTAACCCAAGGCACTAAGGCTGTTGCTATTCGTGTTCTGTAAATGCTAGAACATGAGCCCCATTGAGCCTCATTCTACTTCATTCTGCCACTGAGAATTGCAAACTTCTTGTTGTTTGCAATTTTAAAGCCTCGAGTGATTTATTAGGGATATTTCAATCACATAAAAAAATTTCTGATTTTAATAGTCATAGCCTAAAAGAAATCAGAGTGAGTCTCATGGAAATGGGTGTGTCTAATATCCATTTTAACTTGGAAGCAGCTCTGGTGAATGTGTAGCCTCACATGAAGTGTATTTGCCTACTTCAGTTTAACTTCAGATTTACTTTTATGCATCTTTTGAGAGGGATTTCTCTGGTTCCAGAGGTAGACAGCTATTTATTTCTAAAAGCTATGGCCATGGCATTTGCTGAAGGATGGTTTCACAATAAGATATGTGTAAATTTAAAACAGTCTCTTTAAATCCCAAGCAAAATTTATGTGATGATAAACAGTGGATTTAGTGTTATTCATTTTGTCTGAAAGTACCTCTGAAATTGTTTACAGTAAAGTTCTATAGAAAGCATGAATGGTTTAGCACATATAAACACAACATGAAACACTGGGTCATCTAGTTTCCTAGCATTCTATACTAACACTTCATCTACGTATAAGACAATTTTACATTGTTATGGACCATGTAATTAAAATGGTAAAATGATAATTGAGTTACTTAATGAGATTTGCATTTATTAACAGTTCAGTGAATGGATAAAAAAAATAATTATTATACCCTGTTCTTGAAGACATTTTGAAGTTTTATAAACTTTTTTTATAAAGTTTTATAAATGTTGAACTGCTAAGAAATTTGTTAAACTGAAGCAATGTCAACTCAATGTCTAAAGTTCAATTTTTAGAGAAGTACGACAATGGCAACTTTTTATTTACTTATCTAAAAAAATATATTGAGAATCTATTAAATAACAATATCAGAAACTAGTTTAGGCAATAGGAATTAAAGAAGGATAAGTTCTATTCCTCTAGAAAACACAGATGTTAACATCCACATTTATAATTTATAATAGGTATAATAATAATTTATAAAATATTTACTATTTAGCAGATGTTGGTCTAAGGTTTGTACTTATATTAACTTATTAAATCTTTGAAACAGTTTTCTGAGGTAGGTTTACCATGGTAATCCTCATTTAATGAATAAACAAAATACAATGAGGTTAAATTACTTTCCCAAGGTTGTGAAGCTAATATCTCTTAATAATTGGCCAAAATAATAATGGAAATAATTCAATAAGTGTGGCAAACATGACAAATCACTTAACAGTACTACAAATCAAAGAGTCAGACTCATAGGAGAGACAGCTGATAAAATTTTGCAAGAAATGCACAAGCCGCAGGGAGGTGGCATTTGAGATGTCTTTGAAAGATAATAAAATACTCAAAAGGAGGGGTAGAGACGTGGGGCAGGGCATGGTGAGCAGTCAATGCAAAATAATCCAGGTGTGGATGTGGGAGGTGCAGATCATGCTTGGGAAAAAGTGAGTCATCCAGCCTGGCTGGAGGGTGGGAGCATAGCATGTCCGTAGGGCACAGACAGGGAAACCCCAGTTGAATAGTTTTTCCTGTTTCCTCACCATTTTCTAGCATTCAGGTCAGGCAGGCAGAGTCAGGCTGTTTGCCAAAGCTTTCTGTAGAGTGCACACCAAGGTAAGTACTGTATTGGCTGTTGTCTGAGTTATGAAGGAACGGAAGGCCCACTCTCAATTGCCAAGAAGGGATGGGCAAAACAGCCATAATGACATTTGAAAGCAAAAGCAAGACGTCCTAAACCCATATCGTACTGATGTCAATGGAGAAGTGCTAATGGAAAGTACTGGGGCAGGGGCCAGAGAATGCAGGTGAGCTTTAACAAAGACAATCCTGCTGCCTCTGCTTGAAAAAGAGCTAAGTAGTTTTGGGGAGTCAGGAGACAGCTGTGATTTTACATTTGGCTTGGATACAAATAAAGTGAAAGCATCTTAGAAATGTTTCTTGCGCTCCAAGAAATAAAAAATGGGTAAATGGAGATATGTTACAATCAGAGAACGTTGCTTTAGGCCCAGTCTTTCTAAAGAAAAAAAAATCTTTTTGTAAAATGAAAATGTTACAAGTAAGAACATATGGGTTCCACAGTCATATAGTTTGATAGATTAGCGGGCCGTGCCTTCTTGGTAGCACATAACTAAAGTGTGTCTGGCTAGTCCTTCCAAATCCACCTAAAGAAATATGGACAGCTACCTGCTACTGTACTCACACTACCTGATAAAGATGGGATAATGGAGACTACGACGTTTTGTTGATGATTTGTTCATGATCCCACACGAAGTGAGTTTCCTGCAATCAGAATTTTATCTACAACTCCTTCCTCAAATATCTGTGCTTTCTCAAAGCACTGACCTTCATTTTGCTGTCACACAAGAAAAGATACAGTTTCCATGACTTAAAAAGATCTTGATTATGGTTCTCTATATTTATAAAACAATTAATATTTTTCAAAGCAGTTTCACATATATCACAAGCCTCAAGTCACGCCAGGGGGTACCAGGCAGATAAAGATCTTAAGATAAAAGGATATTGAATTGCTCATGCTTCATAGTATATAAAGCAGATATTCAAATCCAGGATAACTCAGGGCTTTGAGATGTGTATGTTTTGTATCCACATGTAGCGCCCTTCACACTACAACCTAACCCTTTCTTTCCTGTCTGTACCGTGGACGGATGTCACACTTACAAAGCAGAGTAAAAAGTGATAGATTGGGGAAATGAAACTTCTTACTCAATGAAGAAATCGTGCGTGACTACAGCTTAAAGTTCTACTCTATAAATGAGAATGAAAGTTTAAAAATTTATGTTGGCAGTAAAACTGAATTTCAAATTCCTATCTTCTATTTTTGACTAATATTATGCTATTCTAAAGAGAAGGAGTGAGAAAATTTTGGAATTAATTCAACAAAGTTTAGTAATCAATCAAAACCACGTGACACAGTTCAGGATGACCATTAAGACTTTAAGGACATCAAAAGATGATGCTGATTATTTCCAATGGCATTAAAATACAAAAGTCTTTATTTTACTATTTCGTTACCAGAAATTAAATTTTATAGAACTTGTTCCCCCTCTCAGAGGAGAAACATTTTTATTAGGTAGACTTCACTATCTTTTGGTAGATGCAGTTAATAGAGAAAAGTAAAATTCTGCATTTTATAGTTTCTTTCTTCTAAGTTTTGTGACCAGAAGATTAAAATTCATTTTAAATTTCAGATCACCTTGTTTCCTTGACCCCCATCATCACAGTCAACTTTTTATCCCTGTTTTCTTTCTTATCTCTCGAATTTTTAGATATTCAAAGATGGCCAGAGCACTTAGCTTTATAGCTCGGACTTGTCCATGAACACAATGCCTATGGCTGTCCTCTGTAATCATTATCGACTTCTTTAGCACAAAGCCTACTGATAGGTCATTGGCTAAAACACAGTTGTCAGATCTGTGTTTCTTTCTTTTAATTTGTATTATCTGGTCAAATAATAGCTGCCCAAATATGCATTTTTCATTTTATCAAATACCTAACACATTCTGATCTAGATGTTAGGTGTTCTATTTTTAGGGACCATATTTTTCTACCCGTATAAGATTCATTATCAGACTTGTAAAGACCCATTAGCTCAGTGTTTTCTTTTCTTTTACTTTTACTTTTAAAAAGAAACAAATATAGACTGAAGAAAGATGTGCTTTTTCATAATCAGGTGACAAGTCTTCATTGTCACCTACACTGTAGCTTGATAAGACACATGTGGCATGATTCAGTTAATCCCTATGTTACACTTTTATGAATCAGAGCTGTAGTAGCTAAAAAAGTGTGAGCCATATTTATTAAAGATAAAAACACAGTAAGAGGTCAATAAATCACATAGATCATATATTATGGAAAAACTACATGTCATGAAGACCAGAAAAATATGGATATAACATCTTACCCAAACCACTTAATTATTTGTGAATGGGTAAAGAAATCCATTTCATATCTAATATCCATATCTTGAATCTCAAAACTCATATAGGAAAGTATGTAGGGTTTTCAGTCATTTAAGTTTCCTGTTCATAGCTTACCTCATCCTGGAAAGTCCAAACTAGATTATTGCATTTTAGAGGCTGGGATCAAAGATGATTCTAAGATGAGGAACAGTGTTAGATGGTGTAGTGGTTCAATGCCTCAGATGCACATTAAATTTATGTGGGGATCTTTTATGAACTACCTATTCCCAAGCCCCACCTAAGACCAATTAAAATGGAATATCTAGAGGTGGAACCCAGCTATCGGCACTTATTAGTGGCTCTGCTGGGGATCCCACCATGTTTCCAGGAGGGAGAACCAAGACAGTGGAAATCACAAGAACAGATTTGGATGTGGATGACCTACATTCAAAGTGGTTCTTGACTACTGATGATCAGCAAATGATTTAATCTTTCTCAGAACCAGTTTTCATCTGTGGAACAAGCACTTGCTTCTTCGAATTGTTTCACAGACTAGATGAGCTAGTTCTTGGCATAAATTTAGGACTATTACTACTATGTGATAGCAAAAAAGCCACTTGTGCAGGTGAAGTGTGGCAATGTGCACCAAGCTCTGAATTTGTATTTTAGTTCTTATGCCCCAATACCAGAAGGCAGTCCAAATTTCTACTACTATATAATATCATTTCCTATATTAGAACCAAATGTTTTTCTTTATAAGCACTGTTGTTATCTTTGTAAAGAAATACAGCAGTGTGGTTAGGAGCACGAACTCTGGAGCCAATGGCTGAGTTAAAATCCTGACTGTGCTCTCTTAGGTTAGTGGTATTGGCCAAACACTTAACTCTTCTGTCCATCAGTCTGCTCAACTATAAAATGGACTATTAATAATGTATATATATGTATAAATGTATGTGTATATATATGTGTGTGTACATATTGCATTTAATATTTCCTAGCACATTGTAAAGTACTCAATAAATGTTTTTTTTATCACGATGCTGATAATGATAATTATGATAATGACAGTGAACTCCTTCATTTACAGTTTAACCAAAGGTATCTATTTTTCATGAATGAAAATATCTAACACTGTGCCAACTGGTCCTCTCAATTTCTTTTCTTTTTATTTGTTTTCCCACACCATGTGTACTAGAGCTAAGTGTGAAGAATAAAGTTTTCAGGGACATGGCTCACCTTTTGCTTATCTGCTAATTCACAGAATTTTTAGAATTAATGATTCATATCCACAACCACTTCTTAAAAGTGATCTGAAAGATCATATCCTACTAATGGTTAATACATGGAATCTTCTTTGTCCATGAATCTATTTTATAAATACTTTTGATCACATGTTACATGGTTTTAGGTGATCACAGACTGATGCTGATATTAGAATAAAAAATAAAGAGACTTCATAAATTATTCTTATGTTTTGCTTCTTATACAAGAGCTGCTTTTTGGTGCTTTAATACAAATATTCTTGATGGCATCTTGAATAGAGACATATTTTATTTTTCCCCAAATAATGTTGAATATCATATTTTAGTACTTCATAGTCTTTTGGTATCTGAAATCAAAATTTAAGATTTTAAGAATGCTGCACCACACAAACATTATCTAATTCATGAATTTTCGAATTGTTTCTTCTCACTAAAGCTATTAGGTAGTATTCCATCAGACCCAAATGTCCATGGAGGAGATCACATACTCATACTCGTGTCAAGGATTTGATCAAATACTACATGTGGTATTCAATATACAGTGTTTAAACGAAAGCTGTGGTGTTACCTGTCATAAGGTATTCATTATAATGTATCTCAGATCTGACAAAAGGCACATAATAACCTTTTATTGCTTTCTATGCTTTGAGGGCTTTAATTTTTCTAAAGCCAAACAAGGTCTTTTTTCATGATTTTTACTTGACCCTTAATGTGCTAAAAGATATGTGTGAGTTACAACTCCCACACTTTCTGAAATAAATGCTATTACGAGCTACTGAAAACACCTAAAGGCAAAGCAGGCAACTTATTAACTATGACTTTATGAGGCTTCACAAATTCCATCTTGTGGAAGGCCAATAAAATCCTTACATCTGGCACTGTGTTTTTCATAATACTTCACAGCTGCCATCCAAAAATTCCCTTTGCTAAAGCTTCTGGCAATGGCTGGGCGATGAAAGAGAAATAAAATGCAGAGGAATAGTGCTTACAGAAGTTACATTTTCCATGGGATTGGAAATGCAGGTGTCAGGAGCTTCAGTGACTCTCTGTCACATGTCAAGCTGGTTATATATGGAAGAGAGGGCCAGTGAACCTCGCATGTAACTAGTGTCGCAGTGTCTAGCCTAGCAGCCAGCACCAATGCTGGTAAATTTATGATCTTATATATCGTAGGTTACATCCACTCATGCGTGCATACTTTCATTCAGCAAATAAAACTGAGCATCTACTAGGTGCTAGGCAATGTTCTGCTAATAAGGATAAAGCAGGCAATAAAATAGGGTAAGGTTCTGACTCAGTGGACCTTCATTCTATGGAGAGTAGATGGATAATGAACAAATAAACACATAATACGCCAGGTGGAATTATATTTCCAATTATTGTTGTGGAAAAAATAGAGATAGGCAGGGTCAGAGTAGAGTTGTAGCTCCAATACTTCATATACATGCATGAATATGACTATGAAACATGTACATACAAATAGAGAATGTGTATTTGATTATGAAATACATATTTACATATGTGTGCACGCGTATATACATTTCCCATCTCTTCTATTTCCCAGTCCATGTGCTCTTCTAGAACATTCCACTTCTACTAACAGCAGTGTTTTTTTGACTGCAGATTAATCAGGGGACATTGCTGAGCTTTTGAATTTTGTTTCCAGGGCTTTGGGCTGGACTCGGCCTGTGGTATCCTGTCACCTAGTCTGGCTTCAAGATGAATGTGGCCAAATTTTTGTCCCCACTGGCTCCTACTTTACCACTTCAAGTCCTGGCTTCTGAGCCAGTCTGGTCACAACTCTGTTTATGATTTTTCATTCTTGATAGTCTGTCCCAGCTTCGTTGTAGACTCACAAAAATCATCTGTGGTTGATCGCCACTCTCACTTTTTTAATTCTTTCTCATTGCAATGTTTTTTAATCTCATCTCCATCTCTGTATTATCAGGTGCATTTAAAAGAGGAAGAGGTGACAAATAAAAAATCTTGAGCTTTCTTAAGGGACTTCAATACATGTTGTCTAAGATTTTGTGAACTCTCCTTTTCAATACCTGGGAAATAGATATGCTTCCTTTATTTACACATGCTCCAATGTTGTGCTTTTAGTAGTCTAGAAACCAGCCTGTGACCACGCACTCTTCTGCTCCTGCTGCATGCCTTCATTTTGGTTCTGCATGGGCTTTGTAGTCCATCCACTGGTGTTGGGCCTCCTGTTTTCTATTCCAGCACTGACTACAGCCATTCACTGTGATAGATCAATTAGGGCTTAGTCTAGTACTTTGGAAACAAAAATATCCTCTGTCAACCCTGTCTGCAAAAAAACCTATACACAGGTCAGGCATGGTGGCTCACGCTTGTAATCCTAGCACTGTTGGGAGGCTGAGGCAGGTGAATCACCTGACTTTAGGACTTTGAGACCAGCCTGAGCAAGTGTGAGACTCCATTTCTACTAAAAATAGAATAACTAGCCTAGCATTTTTGTGGGTACCTATAGTCCCAGCTACTCAGGGAGCGGAAGCAAGAGGGTGGCTCGAGCCCAGGAGTTTGAGGTTGCTATGAGCTATGACACCTCAGCACTCTACACAGGGCAACACAGTGAGACTCTGTCTCAAAACAAACAAACAAACAAACAAAAAAACGACAACAAATAAAAAAGCCAAAGATGTATATACAAAATACAGTGCAGGTCATTTACAAGCAACACCTGCAGGGGATGCTACATTGTGGTTGGATCCCATGATCTAATCAGTTTGCAGACAGAGACATGAACACTGACCTTGATGTCTGCAATTTCCTCCTTAACTGCTAACTCTTTCAAATACTCAGCAAATCTTTTAAATTTTTCTTCCTAAATCCCTACAGAATTCATCAGTCTTTTGCCATTGCCATTATCACATTTTTAGTTCAGAGGCAACCTCCTTGATTACCGGATTTTAGCAACACATGTGTCTGTTTCCTTTTCTCTATTTTTCCTTTTGCATCCCCTCTTCCCTAATCTCTAAACAATCCACACTATAGCAAGAAAAATCTTTGTAAAATGAATATCTAATATGTCCCTTTTCTCCCTCTTATTTAAGACCCTTCAAGGGACCCTCAATATTTTCAATGGGATAAAGAAAAGAAAATTTACATGGTTTATTTGCATGGTAGTCCTGTTATAACTTGGCTTGCCAAGATATAATTTGCTCCAATTCTTAATTAATTAATTTAATTTATGTTACAATTATTAGTGTTACCTTTCTCACTTTCAAAAGTACATAGGTTTGAATAATACATACTCTGACCATTTAATTTACAATATCCTTCATTATTTTGCCTTTCCAGGCCAATCTACCTGTCTTAGCCTTAGTTGTATAAGTAATTTCTCTGAAAATGCTAGAATTTCTTTTACTCCTGGGTCTTTGAACATGCTGTGCAAAGGACTTTTTCCTTTCTTTGTCTGGTGACCCCTATTTATTTTTCAGATGTTCCAAGAGACTTAGAAATTCTTTTCTCTTTTTCCAAGACTGAAATATTTCCTCTCCTTTGCATTACATATTCAACTTTACAGATGACTTGGTCTATATGGATACTCTTTAGGCCTTTTTTCTATGTCACCCACTAACTAAACTGTAAACTGCTTAAAGTTCAGATAATTTTATGCTCATTATTGCATCATCCCAGTACCTACTGAAGTCTCTGAGACATAGATCATTCTTAGAAAATATTTTATAGGCTTGGCACCTGTAGCTAAACAACAATGATGACTACAACAAAAAAATAGCTCAGCATTGTAGCAGGTGTCTGTAGTCCCAGCTACTTGGGGGCTGAGGCAAGAGAATCACTTAAGTCCAAGAGTTAGAGGTTGCTGTGAGCTGTAATGCCACAGCACTCTACCAAGGGTGACATAGTAAGACTCTGTCACACAAAAAAAAGAAAAATAAAATGTTTTCTAAATGACTAAGTGATGAATAAATGAACAAATCTAAACTCCAGCAGAGAAAACCTATTTTGCTAGAGTAGATATAAGTCCACAGAGTTTAAAAACGATTTGCTGATGCAGCCGTGCTTTATGGAAATCAATCTCTGAACAAGAGAGACCTCACTTATATTAGATAAGAATTTTGTTCCTTTCTGAATCTGGAATATGATGTATTCTCAGTCTTTTGCATTAACTTCACTACCTAGGAAAAATTAGCCCATGTAGGTCACTGCTGTGAATATCTTATGTGGGAAAAAAATAATTCCAAGATTCTTTCATGACATAGTTTTTTAAGGTAGGTAAATGGAGTGAGGATATTACTAGAAATAGTCATTTTCTGGCTGCATTGGGTAAAACTTCCAGCACTATGTTGAATAGTACTGTCCATAGAGGACATCTTTGTCTGATTCCAGTTCTAAATGGAAAAGCTTTCCATTTTACTCCATTCAGGATGATATCAGCTATGGGTTTGTTGTAGATGGCTTCAATCAGCTTAACAAATGTGCCACCTATGCCTATGTTCTTAAGTGTTCTTGTTAGAAAAGGATAACATAGTTTACAAAATGCTTTTTCTGCATCCATTGAAAGGATCATATGGTCTTTGTTTTTGCTTCTATTGATATGGTGAATTACATTTATGAATTTGTGTATGTTAAATCAGCCTTGCATCCCTGGGATGAAACCTACTTGATCATGATGCATGGGTTTTTTTTTAATATGTAGCTGTAATCTATTAGTTAAGATAATATTGAATATGTTTGCATCTATATTTGTCAGTGATATAAAGGACATCCGAATGGGGACAAAGGAGGTCAAACTTTTTCTCTTTGCTGATGATATGATCTTATACTTAGAGAACCCAAAAGATTTAATCACAAGACTTCTGGAAGTGATCAAGAAATACAGTAATGTTAGGCCAGGTTCAGTGGCTCATTCTTGTAATCCTAGTACTCTGGGAGGCTGAGGAGGTGTATTTCTTGAGCTCATAAGTTCAAGACCAGCTCTGAGCAAGAACAAGACCCTGTCTTTACTAAAAATAGGAAAACTGAGGCAAGAGGATCACTTGAGCCCAAGAGTTGGAGGTTGCTGTGAGCTATGATGATGCCATGGCACTTTACCCAGGGCAATAGCTTTAAACTCTGTCTCAAAAAACAAAACAAACAAACCAAAAAAAAAAAATACAGTAATGTCACAGGGTATAAAATCAATGTCCACAAATGAGTAGCCTTTGTACACGCCAACAACAGCCAAGTTGAGAAGCTAATCAAAGACACAATTCCCTCCATAGGAATTTCAAGGAAAATGAAATACCTAGGAATATACCTAACAAAAGAGGTAAAGGACCTCTACAAAGAGAATTATGAAACCCTAAGAAAATAAATAGCAGAAGACATTAACAAATGGATGAGCATATCATGCTCCTGGCTGGGAAGAATAAGAATCAACATTGTTAAAATGTCTATTCTACCAAAAGCAATCTACAGATTCAGGCAATCACCATCAAGATACCAACATTACACTTTGAAAAAGTGGAAAAAATAGTTTTTTGTTTCATATGGAACCAGAAAAATCTCCAAATAGACAGGCAATTTTTAGTAATAGAAACAAAGCCAGAAGGATCACTCTGCCAGACTTTAGGTGATATTACAAGTCCACAATGATCAAAACAGCATGGCATTGGCACAAAAGTAGAGACAATGACATTTGGAACCAAATAGAAAACCAAGAGATGAAACCAGTCTCCTCTGTTTTTATTTTAAATTAACATGAGGGTACAAATTTTTAGGTTACATTGTTCTCATTTCCAGGGTAATGTTCAAGTTGTAGTCGAGCCCTTCATTCAGAGGCCATGCTGAACACCTTCACATGTGCATGTTAGGTGAGATCCTGCCAATTGCCCTCCTTCCTATCTCCAATTGCACTCCCTCTGTCTGCAACAGTCTCCCTCTTCTCCCCTCCTCCTTGCTAGACTATATTTGTGTTTTATCTTTTATGTACATGTACAATTGTTCATATATTGGTTTTATAACAGTATTGAGTACATTGGATTTTTTTTCCATTCTTAAGATACTTTACTAAGAAGATTGTTTTTCAACTCCATCCAAGTAAACATAAAAGATATAAAGTCTTCAACTTTTCTTATGTTCATATAGAATTCCATAGTATACATAAGCCAGAGTTTATTGATCTATTCAAGGGATGATGGGCATTTATGTTGCTTCCACAACTTGGCAATTATGAATTGAGCTGCAATAAACATTCTGGTGTAAACATCTTTGTAGTAAAAAGATTTTTATGTCTACTAGGTAGATATCTAGTAATGGAATTATGGGATAACATGATTGTTTGAGTTTTAGTTCTTTAAGAATTTTCCATACTTCTTTCCAAAACCTTTCATTAGTTTGTAATCCCAGGGGCAGTGCAAAAGTGTTCTCTTTTCTGCACATCAATGCCAGCATCTGCAGTTTGGGGACCAATTTCCTAAAGCTTATGAGATAAAATTGGGGGAAAAAACCCAGATAAAGGGCAGAAACACTAGCAAAAATGAAGTTCTAATTGTTAAAGAAGGCAAAAATGGAAGATTATATTTAAACTAGAATAGTGAAGAAAAAAGGAAAAAAAGAAAAATGTAGAGGAAAAATGTTGAAATTAAGAAAAAAAAAAACCCAACAACAACCAAAAAAAAAAAAAAAAAGAAAGAAAGAAAAAAGATAAAGAAGCAAACAAAAAAACCCCTCCAAAACCAAAAAACCAAAATAGTATATATACCTTGCTAAATATTGATTGTCTGCGCAACAGGTGATCTTCTGAGTTATGACATGTTAATCACAATGTTGATACAGATGTATAAGATGGAGACTGGAGACCTCTGCTGATTTCTCAGACCCTATAGACTTGGGAGCCCAAATGTCTCCTCAGCCTGCTTAAAAGACACTCCAAACTTAACCTTGGCTAAGCAGAAGCTTTTCAAGGAAAGCACTTATCACTGGGATCTCTCCTGGCATGGCTGCCCACTTATCCAGTGAGCCAAAACTGGCCTCACTCTATGCCCCTGAGGGCCAAGTCTATAATCTGTCAAACACAGATCTCCACTCTTCCCCAGCATCTCAGTCCCCACCTATGGGCAACTCAGTCACTAGATTTGTCACCCAACGTCTCCCAGGTGATCCCTACACTGTGACGTGCAGGGGCAGCTCCCTCACAGTGGCTGTGTGGGCAGCCCACAGATGAATGACATTAGCTCCTTTCCAGCTCAGTGGCTCAGTCCAGGGACCCTAGACAATGCCCAAAGTTGTCTGCACACCTGCCCAAGATCTCCCAAGGCAGTTCAGTAGAGTGCCCAAGTCCCCAACACGTACTATGAAGCAAACATCGCCCTGATACCAAAACCAGGAAAAGACCCAACTAAAATGGAGAACTTCAGACCAATTTCACTAAAGAACATGCAAAAATTCTCAACAAAATCCTAGCCAATAGATAACAGCTTATCATCAAAAAAGTCATACATCATGATCAAGTAGGTTTCATCGCTGGGATGCAAGGCTGGTTTAATATACATAAATCCAAAAATGTTATTCACCATATCAACAGAAGCAAAACTAAAGCCCATACAATCCTCTCAATAGATACAGAAAAATCATTTGATAAAAATCCAGCATCCTTTTGTAATTAGAACACTGAAGAGTTTAGGCATAGGTGGCATATCTCTTAAACTAATTGATGCTATCTGTGACAAACCCATGGCTAATATTTTACTGAATGGAGTTAAACTGAAAGCTTTTCCACTTAGAACTGGAACCAGACAAGGTTGTCCTCTGTCGCCATTACTATTCAACATAGTGTTGAAAGTTCTAGCCAATACAATTAGATAAGACACGAAAATAAAGGGCATCCAAATGAGAGCAGAGGAGGCCAAACTCTCCCTCTTTGCTGGTGATATGATCTTATACTTAGAGAACCCCAAAGACTCAACCACAAGACTCCTGGAAGTCATCAAAAAATATAGTAATGTCTCAGGATATAAAATCAATGTCCACAAGTCAGTTGCCTTTTTACATGCCAATAATGAGACGCTAATAAACCAAGAGGTGAGGCTAATTAAGGACACAATTCCCTTCACCATAGCCCCAAAGAAAATGAAATACCTAGGAATATACCTCACAACAGAGGTGAAGGACCTCTATAAAGAAAATTATGAAACCCTAAGAAAGGAAATAGCAGAGAATGTAACAAATGGAAGAAAATACCATGCTCATGGCTGGGAAGAGTTAAAATTGTTAAAATGTCTATACTTCCCAGAGCAATCTACCAATTCAATGCCATCCCTATTAAAATACCAACATCCTATTTTCAAGACTTGGAAAAAATGATTCTGCATCTTGTATAGAACTAGGAAAAAACCCATATAGCTAAGGCAGGTCTTAGTAATAAAAACAAAGCTGGGGGCATCACCATACCAGATTTTAGGCTGTACTACAAGGCCATAGTGGTCAAGAAGCATGGTATTGGCACAAAAATAGAGACATAGACATTTGGAATCGAATAGAAAACCAGGAAATGAAACTAACATCACACAACCACCTAATATTTGATAAACCAAACAAGAACATACCTTGGTGAAAAGACTCTCTATTCAATAAATGGTGCTGGGAGAACTGGATATCCACATGTGAAAGACTGAATGCAAATTAAAACCACCCTGAGATATCATCTAACCCCAGCGAGAATGGCCCATATCACAAAATCTCAAAACTCCAGATGCTGGTGCAAATGTGAAGAGAAAGGAACACTTTTACACTGGTGGTGGGACTGCAATAATACAACCTTTTTGGAAGGAAGTATGGAGAA
>CAUYQV010052433.1:0-22144 GCA_963574575.1 Galagoides demidoff
AAAAAAAAAAAAAAAAAAGAAAAAAAGAAATATCTGAGAGCTGAGAGATTCGAAACAAACACAGCTAGAATGAAACATCTGAGTATCAGGTGAAGTCAACATTTTTGGTAAAGTGGGGAAAGAAATAGAAAATGTGGAAGATTTGGTGAGAATGGAAAAGACTTGGAAGGGTTTGGGTTGAGATTAGAAGAACCGCACCCCCCCCTCAAAAACTGGTGCTTAATGAAATCTCTAGGTGGGATTAAGAACCAATCTGAACTCATTGATTTGGAGAAGGACACTTTGTATTCACTTCTCCAAATCCCATTTGTCCCAAACACTGCTGTCCTGTTTGCCAGGTGAACTTAATTCATGCCTCTGTCATACCCCTCTATATTGGTGACTGGGTGTTTTTTTTAATCTTCCAATTGTGTGGTAGCATCTTAAGAAACTTAGTGTTGTTCTGTTATCCCAATACTTGCTTACCTTAGTACACTGTGTACACATTTGATTCACGTTAAATCCTTGCACTGAATAAATAAATAGGTGTTAGTTTAGAGATAATACATAAAAGTTTTCTGAGGTTTAATCCCTAAACATCGATCCCCAGATTTTAACCCGGAATTTTAAGTCCAGAATGCCAAATTTCTGAACTGATATATATTCTATCTCTTTACGGACTATAGACATATTTGAATCACCTATTCTATAGAGTTATGTCCTTAAAATTCTTTTCAAGTCTTTCTGCAAATTGTTTCTAAGGCAAGAGCATCATTGTCTCAGAGGGATATTTACTAAACCACTGAAAGTAAGAGTATTTAACACGGTGGTTTAAACATCTTTTTAAACATGCAATAGATTAAAAGGTTCTGATGTAAGATTTTGTGAATTAAGTTATACCATTGAAATTAAAGAATCTGATACTGTACCTACAAGGATTGCTATACCAGTGAGTGAAAAACTGTTCTTGATTACAAAATAAGTAGTTAATGTGCTTTGCTTTAGGAAGACGTGCCTTCAGAAACTGTGAAGTTAGCTGCTATTTTTGAATTTCAAAAAGAGGCCCTGCCTTCCTGTTGTGCAGAGTCTCCCTGACACCTCCCCAAG
Organism: Galagoides demidoff; assembly: GCA_963574575.1. Classification (NCBI taxonomy): domain Eukaryota; kingdom Metazoa; phylum Chordata; class Mammalia; order Primates; family Galagidae; genus Galagoides; species Galagoides demidoff. Next base: position 1,087 of record CAUYQV010052433.1, read on the forward strand.
TTCCACAGTTCTGCCTCGCTGCTTGAGTTTTGCTTCATTGTGTCCTTCTGCCCACGCACTTGAAGGCTCTGTCCTCCATTTGCCATGGAGCAGCTGCCTAAGTACCCGTCTGTCATCCATCTTTCACACGTGTGCCACCCAAAGGAGTCCCTCCTGCAACACATCAAACGTACCTCTCTGCTGAGGAACTGTCTGTGTACAAAACCCCTGGAAAATAACAAGTTCAAGGAGAGACACTAAGAGTATATTACTGGGTTGAAATACCAGAATCATTGCAACTGGAAATCATTCAGCAAAATAAGACCAATAGAATAGCAAAAGGACAAATAATGCATACTTAATATAGAGCTATTCAAAACACACGGGTGACAAAAATGAATAATGCAACACCAAAAGATTTCAAGTGAATAAACAGAAAAGAAAAAGGTAAACTAATATAGGAAGTGAGCACTTTGGTTACTAATTACAGAAATACTTCTGTGTTGCAGGATTAAAAAAAATTAAAGAAATAAAAATATAAAGTAGTTTTTAAAAAGAATATTTTCAGTTCAATAATTATTCATTATGATGCAGATATGTGAAAAAGAATTCTAGAATTTATGTTTCTGTATAAACAGAGCTTACTATACTTCTGTACATACAGTTTTTTTTACCTGAAAGAAATTTGATCAGAAGTAACCCAGACACTGTCTCCGTGTTGTCCTGTATGTCTCACGACCACTGCCATCACCACCACCTCACGAAAATGTCCTGTGTTTTAAAAGTTGGGAAAGCTCATTTGATATACTGTTTATCCCCTTGATATTGAAAGGAACAGGCAGAAGCGAATTTGTACAAGGAAGGACAAAGAGAATAAAATAAAAAGTCAAGACTATTAGTCAAAAAGAATGAAAAAAAAAAAAAACAACCCTAAGTTCTTCATGGAGAAGTGATTAAAAGCATGACACTCAAAGGTCCAAAGGGAATAAATGATTCAAACAAGGCTGGAGTGTTAAAATATACATCTAGAAGGATTTGACACCTAAATTTCTGAAGGACTTGAATGATTTTCAACAGACCTCAGGCTAAAAATTTGTAATGAGAACTTCTCAGAAGCAAATGCCAAGGGGAAAAAAGTCAGCTGTTTAATAAAAAGGAATTTGTATTTGACTTTCATTAATTCACATTTGTTTAATTTTCCTAAAAGAAGAATATGACTTAAAACGAATAGAATAAAAGAAAATAATAATTCATATTGACTAAATAGAATATTTTTGATCATTCTGCAAACACTGGCACATAAAATTTCTTTACAACGCAAAGACATTCAACAAACATAACTGTGAAATAAGAAACCAAGCAAGAAGAAGAAAGCAGAACAATCTTCCTACAGTCCTACATGGGACAGACACTGAACAGACATAATTTGAAAACTATAGAGATAGTGAGAATTAGGGATATTCTTAAAAATATAGGGGAGACAGTCAGCCTATCTCTGGTGAGATGCAGAGGACAGACTGCATCTCCCCAAAACGGGTCTGCCACCAAGTCCAGTGTCTGAAATTCAACCAGGATTGTTTCTTTTTATTATTTTTAAAGGTGTTTTGATTTTAATAATCATCTATTTTTATAAAAAAAAAAACCTTAGGGAAAAAAATCTTGGGAGATAGCAGTTAGCAAAATGAAATCAAAACACCCTGGTAAGGATCTTGACCTATAGAGCTTGTCTATTTGAACATCTTAGAAGGATAGAGGTATCAGGAAGCAAAGTAAGGATGAAATAGAAAGAGAAAAATGGCCAAAAATAAGCACTAAATGTTTCCCAAACTTAAAAGGCTTGCACTGTCCTCAATTGTATGACATCTATGGGCAAAATGGAAAAATGACTCATTGAGAGGAAAAGATGGCTCTTGTGTCTATGGAGGTGAGAATGTTATTCCATTATTTTTCATACTACTGTACTTTATTAAGGACACCCTTAGAATTATATCTAGTACAATCATGTGCCACATAATGTTTTGTTCAACAATGGATCATAAATAATACACTTGTCCCATAAAATTATAATGGAGCTGAAAAATTCCTATGGTCTAGTAAGTCACAGTTTCATAGCACAAGTTACATGTTTGTGGTGATGCCGTCATAAACAAACCTACTATGCTGCCAGTCATAGAAAAGTACAGCAAAAACAATTATGTGCATAATATTTGATAATGATAATAGCTGCTATGTTACTGATTTACATACTTTCTATATTTTTTAATCATTATATTAAAGCATACTCCTTCTACTTATTAAAAAAAAAAGTTAACTGTAAAACAACCTTAGGCAGGACTTTCACAAAGGATTCTAGAAAAAAGTCTTGTTCTCATAGGAGATGACAGCTTCATGTGTGTTTTAGACCCCAAAGACCTTATAGTGGAACAAGATATGCAGGTGGAAAACTGGTATTGATGACCTTGACCCTTTATATTGTTTAATGTATGTGTTTCTGCCTTAGTTATTAACAGAAATGTTTAAAAAGTGAAGCCAATAGAAAATTTTTAAATCAGAGGAAAGCCAATAAAATAAGGATATAAAGAAAGAATTATTGTACAGCTCTCTATATAATGTGCTTGCAGTTTAAGCTAAGGGTTATTACAAAAGGGTTGTGAAGTTAAAAAGAAAAAAGCTACAATAATCTGAGGTTAATTTATTATTTAAAAGGATTTTTAAAAATAAATTGAGTATCCAGAATCTACAAAGAACTCAAGCAAATCAGTAAGAAAAAAAAAACAAAACATTAAAAATTGGGAAAGGCATGAGTAGAAGCTTTTCAAAAGAAGATAGACAAATGGCCAAGAAATATATGTAAAAACTCTCACTGATCATCAGAGAAAGGCAAATTAAAACCACAAAGAGCTAGCACCTTACTTCTGTTAGAATGGTTTTTATTAAAAAGGCCAAAAACAATAGATGCTGATGTGGATGCAGAAAGAAAGGAACGCTTACACATCGTTGATGACTGCAAATTAGTGCAATCTCTCTGGGGAAAAAATGGAGATTCCTCAAAGAATTCAAAAGCAGACCTACTGTTCAATTCAGCAATTCCAACACTGGGTATCCACCCAAAGTAAAATGAGTCTTTATCAAAAACACACCTGCAGTGAAATGTTTATTGCAGCTCAATTCACAATTCCAAAGATGTGGAATCAACCCATCAATTCATGAGTGGATTAATAAAATGTGGCATATATACACCATGGAATGCTATGCAGCCATAAAAAGGACGAATTAATGCCTTTTTACAACAATTTAGATAGAACTGTGAGAATAGTGAGACCATTCTCCTAACTAAAGTATATAAGGAATGGAGAAGAAGTACCACATGTACTCACTCTTAAATTGGAACTAACTGTTGAGCACATAGTTGCACAGAGGGAAGGAAAACTTTGTAGAAATGAAGCACAGAAGAGGAAAGAGGGGAGGGGAGGCAAAAAAAAACCTACCTACTGTGAACAATGAATACAATTTGGGTGATAGACATAGTTGTGACTCAAACAGTACAAAAGCAATTCATGTAACCAAAACCATTTGTGCCCCTTCAATCTTTTGAAACTTTAAAAACAAAGAAAAAAGAAAGTAATAAATACAAATTTAGTGTAGCTTACATGTACACTTTTTATGAGGTCTACAGTAGTATACAGTAATGTTCTAGGTCTTCATACTCACTCTCTGACTACCTAGAGCAACCGTTCCTGCAAGCTCTGTTCCTAGTAAGGACACTATATTTTTACTGTACCTTTGCTATGTTTAGATGCATTTAGATACACACATACTTACCAATGTGTTACAACTGCCTGTAGTGTTCAGTATAGTAATATACTGTACAGGCTATGTTTGTAGTCTGGAACCAATAGTGATACCATAAAGCCTAGGTGTGTAATAGGCTCTACCATCTAGGTTTGCATAAGTATAAACTCTATGATGTTGGCATGATAACAAAATCACCCAACAACACATTTCTCAGAACTTATCCCCATCCTTAAGTGACACATGACTGTGGTTGCAATCTGGTAGGACTCCTCTGAGATCTCATGAAATCTCCAACATCATATGATAGGAACACAGCTAGACTGTGACTTACTGAGTTCACAGCCAGTGAGCTGTAGAGCTAAGATAAGCAGCTTACTTTCCCAAGTCCAGTGGGTTTATTACATAGCTCATTTTTTTTCTCCACCAGTTAAACATATTGATGTCAGTGATGTCACCAGTATTGCAACAGCACATATTACTGCACTGTACCTGCACTACTGAACCAGTGTACAAAGTACGGTGAACCGTAGTAAAACATTTCATTGTTCATTACATGAAAATATCGTCTAACAGTGGTGACACTTTTCATTTTATTTCTGAAGATAATGGTGTCATTCATACTATTTTCAGTGATTATTTACTTTCAAACGTTTGGAATATTTCATTTACGAAGAGATTGAACCTACCATAGAAAGTTCTAACAGTGAAATAGGGCATACTAAAACAAACAAAATTTCTATTTGAATTTTAGGTTGCCATAGTGCCTATCATGAATGACCATTTAAGTTTAGGTATGACTGAAATGTCTCTTTTGCTTGTTGTTTTATTTGGGTTTTGCTTATTCAGGTTGAGATTTAAAACAATGAGACATATGATTTCCTGCAGTAAATCCAGGCATTTGCACATACTGTCATGGAGGGGGGGGGGTTTAAGATTCTTACGCTTCAAAGTTACACTTCGAGAACATGGGATAAGCAGCAGAAATTTTGTTGATGTAGGAACCACTGTACTTCCTGCTTCGGAAAAGGACTTGGTATCCATAATAGCTGTCCAATGGTAACAGAGAGATAGAGAATAAAGTTTGCTGTGTATAATGTGCATTTTTGCACCCTAATTTTTTTGTTGTTGTTGCAGTTTTTGGCCGGGGCCAGGTTTGAACCTGCCACCTCTGGTATGTAGAGCTGGTGCCCTAATCCTTTGGGCCACAGGCACTGCCCTGCGCTCAAATTTTTAGGGGAAAAATAAAGATGCACATTGTATGTGGGTAGTATTAATTCCACATCTATGTAAATGTTTTTAATTATTTTATTTATGCTTAAGTATTAAAATTAAAGGGCTATAAAGCAATAATGGTATCTGTATGCAAATAACTCCTTGAATATGGTAATTGGTTTTGTTGAATTTACAACAAACTTGCAATGAAAACATTTTCAGTCAATGAAGAGAATCATTTTTCTCTATGAACAGTTTAGGTGGGAGCTAGCAATCCAGCTGATATTTTTACAAAAATTATTGGAAGACCCCTTGGGAAATGTTACAATGGCTTTTAAACACTGCAGTCTTTAAGCTAAGAGTTATTACACATGATAAAGACATGGCAAGAGAGCTGCTGAGGGACGCTTCAGACCTCCTTTAGAGAGAATCTCATCAGATTGTGGAGGAAGTGGGAAGAAAAGGTTCTTCAGATGCCAAAACAAAAGGGGATGCAAGGAAAACCTCCAAACTGGTCAGAAGTGGAGAAGAAGGTAAAAACCTCGATTCTGGAGCAGCGACAAGCTGGGACCTCTGTTTTGACAAACATGATATGAGAAAAGGGTAAAGGAATTGCATGAGAAAAAGCATTTATGATTTCTCAGGAACACCTAAATGGTGCTTTAACTTCATGACCAGACAAGGTTTGAGCATGAAGACATGAAAGAAACTTTCCCCAAAACTTCCAGCAGCCAAGAATCAAGTTATGAAATTATATTCTTATGTTACCAGTCTTTGAAAGACCTAGAACTTTGAGCTGTCCCAAATTGCCAATATGGTTGAGGTCTCACTCACATTTGATGTGTCATCCAACAGACTTGTGGCTGTCAAAGGAGCATAAACTATGGCTGTTCAAACTAGTGGACATGAGAAACCACATTCCACCATTGTTCTAGCCTGTTCTGCAAATGGGACAAAGCTGCCACCTATGAACATCATCTATCTTTAAAAGGAAAATATTTTTGAAAGAAATGACTCCAAGTAGAGTTATTGTCCATATGCTTTAAAAATTATGGATGAATGAGGAAGGCATAAAAATCTGACTTAAAAAAGTTTGGTCACAAAGGCCTGGAGGATTACTTTGTAAAACCACAACGACATTCGCACCAGAGTGTTTACTTCAGCCCAATTCATAATTGCCAAGTCGTGGAAGCAACCCAAATGCCCATCAACCCATGAATGGATTAACAAATTGTGGTATAGGTATACCATGAAATACTATTTAGCCAAAAAAAAGGTCAAGATGTTACATCTTTTATGTTACCTGGATGGAGTTGGAACACATTCTTCTTAGTAAAGTACCTTGAGAATGGGGGGAAAGTATCTAATGTACCCCAAACTATTATGAAACCAATACATAAACACTTACACACTCATACAAATAGTAAAACACAAATATAGTCTACCAAAGGGGAGGAAAGAGGAGGGAGAGGAGAAGGGAAGGAGGAAGGGAGACTGGTGGGAGGAGGGAGGGCGTTTGATGGGATCTCACCTAATGTGCACACGGCAAGGGTATATTTCAAAATAACTAAGAGTAAATTTTAAATGTCTTACCACAAAAAACAAGTGAGGTGATGGTGATGTTTATCAGCTTGATTTAAGCTTTCCACATGGCATATCAAATTATCACATTGTACCCCATAAATTTATACACTTACAATTTTAATTAAAAATTAAGTAAAAAAATAAATTAAAACACAGCTTTGCTTGGTTTTGATCACTTCAAAGCCCATGTTACACAGAGTGTAAAAGCAATCACAGCACACTTGACAACCCAACTTGCTGTGATACCTAGTGGGACAGCTAGTTAACTGCGACCTCTTGATTTATCAGTAAACAGCCCTTTAAGGCACTAATGAAGAAAGAGTGGATGTCATGTGTTTAACTACAGGCCGAATCAAGAAAGCATCCATTGCCCGGGTTTATGTTTGGATCTTATGATCATGGAATGGTGTCACAAAGGAAGTAGTTTTCAAAATGAGGCATCAGCAATGCTATGGATGGAACTGAGGATGACAAAAATGACCAGGATGAAGGAAGTTATTTTTCAGAAGACACTGGTAATATAGAAATTGAAGAAGATGACACTTCCTATGTTGATAGTGATGAAGAATTTTTGGCCTTCTGTGATGTGTAAATATTGTATATTTATGTACATAAAATTTCTTTCTTTTTTTTTTTTTTTTGCCCAGGGCCAGGTTTGAACCTGCCACCTCTGGTATATGGAGCCAGCACCTACTCCTTTGAGCTACGGCGCCGCCCAATATATAAAATTTCTTTTACGGTATATCTGTTCTTTTTTTTTAAGTCATTATTACCAAATTTATTTTCCATTTGATTCACAATGTAATTTTCTTTCTTTCTTTTCTCATCTATTTTTTAAATTTCAAATTAACATGAGAGTACAAATTTCTAGGTTACGGTGTTCTCCTTTTCAAGATAAAGTTCAAGTTGTATCTGTTCTTGGGTTTTGTAATGATGTGCTACATACAATTTCTTATAGCATAATAAGAAGTCTGAAAATTAAGTTCATGAACTCATCCTAGAGAAAGTACTACCTACCTGATTATTGAATATCACTATGGTCACCAGATGGCCAAGGGGAGCGATTAGATGGTGACCACAGTAATATTCAGCAATGAGGCAGGCAGCACTTTTTCTAGGATGAATTCTCTAGCTTAACTGTCAGGCCTCCTGACAGTTGACTAGCTGTGATTGCCATTTCAGAAGAAGAATTCCACCCTACTTTGAAGGGTGGTCTAGGCACTGATGTCAGTGCATAGCTACCTGAGGGGAATACTTCATTGGTGACCATAGTGACAATCACAGTTAGGGACATAGCACTTTTTTTTTTTCTTTTAGGATAGATGTTAAAAAATAAATGCCAAAATTCTTTTATAATATAAAAACCAAGTACCTAAATATAAACAAATAAAAATTTAAATTAAAAAATTAACATTTAAGAATTTTTTTCCTCCAAGTTTGGGCCAAATGTGTGGGTGTGCCTTATACACTGCAAAATGTTGGTAGTCATCTGGCCATTACACTGGCCAGAAAGTAACACCCTAAAAATATAAGGATTTTGACCCTTTTGCCTCCACCAAAACCAAACCCCATGTGACTGGGATAATTCATTTATAACACATCCATGCATTCAATTTATCATAAACTTTCACTGGCAAATATTATCACATCGTGCTGGCCTCATCCCACCTTTCCCATTATTTGAATAATTAACTTCTTAAAACTATATTAAGAATTTATATTTAAATAAAAAAGTGTCACATTATACAGATGTCAACATTATAAGGAGAATGCATATAAATAGTAAAATTTATTGGATGCCCTTGGCCTCCAAATTTATTTATCACATTGACAACAAGCAATGATGTTTATGAGTACTTAGAAAAAAATGGAGGCCTTAGGTAACCTTTTAAATCGACATTCAGTTTTCCAGATTTTTCAGAACTTCACTGCAGAGGAGTACCAAGTGATTTCCTTCAACTCTCGTTTCAAAACGGATTTCTTCCGTAGGTTTTTGGTGGCAGATCAAGTGTTGGCCTGATGCGTTCCTTCGCATTGCCAAGATAATCACTGTGCTGATCACAGAAGGAAAGTGTTCCCATTCATTGCAAATGGAAACTAGCATCTAGTTTTTACATCTGTTAACTTTTAGGCGAGTCTTGTCGGAGCCTTCTTCATCTCTCTTCCCTGCTCTCCAACACGCCTCCATGTGCTTCTATCAAACTGTATTTCACATTCACCCTTTTATTCAATAAATATTCAAAATACTACTATGCGCCAGACATTCTTCTATATGCTTCAATCATAGAGATTGAGAGGAAGGATTCCTTGTCCAAAAAATTCACAAATGTCACAGATCTACAATTTCCATGATGACATGATAACATAGGAGCTTGAAACCACCATGGTAACAGTATCTACACATTTGTCTCTAAAGCCATCGTTTGCTCTTAGGAGATGCAGTCATTTGCTATCTTATAGATTGATGGTATTGATGGAGAAGAGAGTAATGGAAATTAAATTAGACTATCCCAGTTCAAGTGTCATCTCTGTCATTTTCTGGCTATGTGATTTCAACAGGTCTCAGTTAAGTGGTTATTCCCCGAGCATGAGTGCCCTCATCTGTGAAATCATTATGACAATGCCCCACTCCCAGGGTCAAGGGACAACTGCTTGAAATGCCTTATGGAAAGTGCAGCACATCTTCTGATATATAGTAGGCAGTTAATAAATGTTATTTTAGCCAACTAAGTTGTCCTCAAAATAGTCTATTAGATGCTAACCATGTGATAACTCTTTAACCTTTTATTTTGAAATCATTTAAGACTTAGACAAAAGTTGCTAAGTCCTCTTATAGATTTTACTCTAATTCCTCAATTTATTTATTTTCTTCTAATATAAATATTTTATAATATAATATTTTCTGAAACATTTGAAAGTAAGTAGCAGATATATTATCCTTTCTCTCCTGTATATTTCAGTTAATATTTCTAAAGGACAGCAACATTATCTTATACAACCAGTGTAGAATTATGAAAATCAGAAACAGATATTGGCCCACTATTGTAACAAAATCTACAGACTTACTCAAGTTTCATCCATTGTCCTATTAGTGTCTTTCACAGCAAAATAAAAGAAAAATGTTTTGTGGTCCAAAATTCAATCCAGAAACACACATTTTATTTTCTGGTCATGTTTCTTTGGTTTGTTTGAATCTAGAAGGCGTTCTCTATCTTTCTTTGTTTGTCTTAACCTTGACATTCGAAGAACACCGTCTTGTATTTTGCAGACTACTCCTCAGTCCATTGTTTTCTCATGATCAGAGCAGTTTATCCCCTTTTGGGAAAAGGAAAAAAAGAAAAACCAAGAGGGATATTGTTTCCTTCCCAGGGCATCGTATTAGGAAGCACATAAAGTCAATTTATCTCATTAATGGTGATGTTATCTTTGATCACTAGATTAAAGTGGTCTGTGAGGCATCCCCATGGTAGTTACTCATTTTCCCTTTGTAATCAGTAAGCACCTTGCCAGAAGATCTTTTCAGACTAAATACCTTGTTACTCATATTTTTGTCCACTAGTTTTATCAGGCAATTATTTTCACCTAAAACAATTATTGCTGAAGAGATTGCCAAATGAAAACTTTCTTATTGCTTCTTCATGCATTAGGCTCAAATAATATAATAACATTTATTATGTATGGCAAACAAACTCCTATTTAATTGATTATCTAACATCTGATGTTAAAAGAAACTGCCCATTGAGGCATCCTAGGGAAATGTTTTTAATCTGTTATACACATCTTTTCGAAAGCTACATTGTATCATCAACATGGCACCTGCTTGAAATGCATTGTGAGAATTGCATGAAAAGCTCCTCACAAAGAACACTAAATGCTAACAAGAGTCACTGTCTCTTACAGGGAAAAGGAGACTGGAACCCCTATGAATAAGATGAGTGAAATAACATTGGCTGAGTGCACCTGAGAAGCCAGAGAAGAGTGTCTAGATCTATTTATTCATTAACATGCCTTAGGGTTCTCTTTTACTATCTGTTTAAAGTCACCTTGTTTCCGAAGAAATCTTATTATTTACTGTGAAGTTCAAAATAAAATTGAATAAATCACGTTATATTTTTATGAGCAGATTTTTATTGGCTTATAGTAGATAATTCAGAAAAGAAACTCATCACGAAAAAAACTATGTGAAGAAATGTCTTCCAAAGTACTTGCCTATATGCTTAGAAATTCAGAATTTTTTCAAAATTAGAATTTATACCCTTCTTCCTCAAGGTCCGTATATGTTGGCTATTATGATAACACTTTACTCCTAATTCCTAATCCAAATTTTCTGAACAGTAGAAAGGAGTATTAAAACTTTTAAATTTTACTCTCATATAATGTTGGGAAGTTAATTTGACTGAATGAGAAATCACTGAAAAGTCTTAGTTACAAACTAATGGTTAATAAATTCTCAGCTTTCAAATATTGATGGTAAAACAAACTAATTGGTCCTGCTAGATGCATTTTGCTGTCTATACAGATCAGAGATGAATTGGATACGTACATCTAGCAAAGCAGCAGTAATCTAATACTCCAAAGACCTGTGTCCAGATTCCCCTCAATACTAATTAGTTATCTGATCTTGGGTAAGTCACCTAACCATAAGTCACCCCAACTATTTACCTATAAAAGGAGAGCGTTGGATCACACAATCTCTTGAGGTTACTTTAAGACTTAACATTCTATTATTATAGAGAAAAATTGTTATTATTCTGATTGTATTTCTAAAATTCTATCTGTGGTTCTATTTAGCACATTAACTCCAAATGATGAGTAACTTTATCCCAACCCCTTCTCAGACTAACAATAACTATGCATCATTCATGATTAAAAATAAAATATCACTGATTCAAATTACCAACATTCAAATCATGTGAATTTTACCACACAGAATCTGCATGCATTTCTTTTATGTTAGTAAACATTTGCATTAATTTTAAAAACTTATTATTTTTTTCTCCCCAAACCCTCTTCTGATGATAATTCGGCTTCCATAAACATTTGTTTTCATATAAGGACTGCACAAACCTTCTAATCTACTTGAAAATTTTCACAATACAGATTAAGTTGCATCCTGGTGAATATTTTATTCTTATGTGAGTTTGCTTAGTATGAAATAACCCTTTATATTCTGTTTTCTCTAGAAAACTGACAAAAGTCAAGTTTCTATACCAACAGATCAGCAAAGCTATCCTCCCTGGGTCCTGGTAAATTCACCAACATGTTACACTCACCACCTCGCCAGTTTTCCTTGGTACTATTACTTCCTACTTCTACATTGGGCATTTCGGCTAGCTTCAAGCCACATACCCCAGCTACTTAGGTAAAAGGGCTCTAGTAATTCTGGACCTAATTCTTAGAGTTTTGCTTGATAGGAAAATACTGCTTAGATAAGAGCTGCCAATCAAAAAATTCAACCTTTGCCATTTACATATCTTATCAATGAGAGAAAGATACAATCCTAAGCAGATGATGATTCTAGTACCCAGGTTATGGAAGTTGAGTGATGGAAGAACTCAAACTCAAATCAAGTGATATCTAATATTTAGTTTTGTCTAATAACTTTTATATCTAACACCAGATTCAGGCAGCTCACCTCAGTGCACGCAGCCTAAAGACAAACTATTTGACTTCAGATGCTGGATCTTTTTTTTTGCTTTCTTTCATTTAGAAAATCACACGCCTAATTTTCACTCGACCCTGCCACACTGACTGAACATCCTCGTCCTGTACCAAGCTGCTTCTGCCTGCTACTTTGATGAATTGCTTAACAGCCACTCTATATTCTGCACAGGTGTATCTAGGTAATAACTATCACTTACCTGTTGGCAAGGTCTTCTTCGTGCATCACGGAGGAGTCTAGAGGTGAGTTAATAGGTCAAGCCGCGCTAAGACACTCTGCAATGATCTTGATATGATAGGCTGTCATCTAGGGACAGCCACACTAGTTTCTTCTGTCTTTTTGATAATTTACTTTTCAAAAAGTCTTCAGTCTCCCTTATGATATCTCTACTTCTACTTTAAAAATATCGCATGTATATGTTCACATGCCAAGTATATGCCCATGCAACTTAATAGACAGAGAGACAGATATGTAGTGGACATCTTCTTCTTCATTTTGTCTCTGTTTTGCCCTCTTTCCTGAGCCCTTTTGCCTTCTCCAAATAGGTTAAATCAACTATCCACTATCTCAATCTAAATCCTGGGGATTCCTTTCTTAAACCTTAACAACTCAATTTTCTAGAAGATATAAATCATAGAACTTTTTACCATGCTGCAAGTTAACCTGGTAGAGTGCTGGGATTCAAAAGTTTTCAACTCTTTTTTCCTCTGATCTCGGAACTCCACTTCTTCTTGCCACCAACGCTATGCTTGAAAATAGACAATTAGTGCCAACATTCTGCAATCTTGTCTCCTGTACTATTACTAACGAGCATACCAGCATACCAGAGAGGGAACATTATCCGTATTTTACATCCAAAGGTGCTGAAGATAAGAGAACAGCAGCTGTGCAAAGCCATCGGTGGTAGGTTCTGACCTGCCTGATTCAGTGTCTATGCTCTTTCCATGGTAACCGTCACACAATCAAAATGTCATCTTCATACTTTAAGTCTATCTGTGCTATCTAATAAAAACTAAACGGAATACAGCAAGGTCCCAATATTTCACTCTCTTTGTCAGTTTCAGATTACATTATTTGCAATCCTGTGTCCATTACAGGCAAATAATAACTGTATGAGAGAAAGGGGAGGGGTGGATATATATGTAAAAGATGAAGTCCTGATTTTTAGGATGTCTTTTTAAATTATCACCGATTTACCTTTTGTGAGCATTGTCACTGAAGAGGTTTGACTACAGCTGAATTTATTACATTCCAATCAGATTAGTTCAGAACACAAGCAACTTGGTGCTTCAGGATGGCTCTGGGAATCTCCTTTTGATTTTAGGATCACCATTTACCCCTTCCTGGAAGGAAAGAATGATGGCTGAGGTGGTTGTGGGTAGACAATGACCCCATTAATCATTGTGCTGTAGATATGAGTTCCTCCTTGCAGTGACTCATTACAGAGCGCATCAAATAATAAACACTGTCAGCTAGCTAGGAGTGAGGGAAGACTGACAGATGGCCAATAAATTCAGAACTGGCATATTTTTGTAAATTGATTATAGGTTTGAAGGCTCGCAGGGCTTTCCACCACAACTTTAAATCATCAAAGTTGTCTTCCAGATTAAGCAATGAAAATTTAAATACGAAAAGTCCTAATCATTTGAGCATGGGATATTTTCTGCTTTCTTATGCCATGGAAATTTACCCAATTATTTTTACCAGAAAAAAATTATTTTTAAAGTGTATGCAAAAGAATGTAGTGGCTAAAACGGTGGCCGTTTTCTATGAATGCCGTGAAATATCTCTGTAAAATTTAGAAAAAAATATCACCATACAATCCATGAAAATGTTTTCTTTGAGGCTATGATTATCTTCAGTATAAATAGGCAACGTAAAGGAGAAAACACATGGGAAGCTTGTAGAATGTGTGATGCTTTACAAAATACATTTCACAAGCCTAGATATTCTGCCGTGTAAGATGTAGTTACCATAGTGGATGTAGTGCTCTCTTCTTATACAAAATTTTGTGAGTCTTATTTTAGTGATTTGGGAGATTTATAAAAAGCATACCAATTCCAAAGCCTAAGGCAGTACATTCAATAAAGGCAACAAACCTGTCTCCTGCATTCAGACAGCCTGCACTAGTTACTCTAGTCTGATAGCTCTTTCTTCAAAAAGCTTAGCTTCTAAAATAAAATCTGTTCCCAAAGATGAGGAGAAAATGCTTATTCAGTTCTTTAATTGGGGGCAAGTTTAATATCAGCATTATAAATAAATCCCTAAAACATATTTTTTCCTTTCTCTGAGGTTAAGTATTATCCTTCTGTGTGTCCCTCCTGATGTAGTCCAACCTATCTATTATAGGTTTGTGTCCCCCCAAAAAGGTACGTGGAAGGCTGAACACTCAGTATCCCTGAATACAACCCCACTTGAAAACTTGTTCTTTGCAGATGTAACCAAGTTTAAGAGGAGGTCGTGCTCGATTCAGGTGAGGCCTAATCCAACATGATTGGTGTTCTCCTAAGAAGAGGAGCCACAGAAAATTGGGGGGAGAACCTCCTAGGATGACAGAGGCAGAGATTAAAGGAGCTGCAAGGCAAGGAACCTCGGTCATTGCTGCAAACCACCTGAGTCTCAGAGGCAAGGAAGGATTTGCCCCACTTTCAGAGAAAGTGCAGTCCCACCAAAATCTTGATCTCAGACTTCTAACCTATAAAATCTTAAGGTAATGCATTCCTATTTTTTAAGCCAGCCATTTTATAGTTACGGTAGCCCTACAATATAGATACACTTTCCATCCTGCTCTGTGCCCAGGGAGATGGCCCATATAGGCTGCAACAATGGGCCTTCCTCTCACATACGATTCAATTAGAACAAAATAAAGTTCTGGCAGGAAATTCAAGGACAGTAGGAGAGTAAGAACAGTGTCTGTTCCCAAGTTCTCTCCTGCTAGGTTGTTTTGACTTGTTGGCCTTTCTCCAAACAGCTGCAGTTCTGGTCTTTATCTCTTTCTATACAGCTGCCCTCTCTGAGTCTGGCAACTACCTGGTCCCCTTTCCCGTGCAGACACGTGGGTGGTAGGGCTCCCATCTGTTATAATCTACATTAAGTACCAATTGCAGCATATTAAGTTACCATGAACTTCATGGTTTAACCCAACACATGTTTATTACCTCAAAGTTTCTATAGGTCAGGAATCAGATATGCCTTCGCTGGATTCTCTGTTTTCTTATAAAGAAAATCACTAATATGCCCACTTGTTCTGCATAAAACTTATATGTCTGTGCAAAAGTTGTTAACCTGGTGGGCTTATCCCTGTTCAAAATGAAATTAGTTTCTTTCTATGTTGTACTGATAGCCCTGGCCTGAACAGCAATCACAGTATTGGCCAGGGATGGAGCTTCTATGAAGACTCAAATAAAGAAGAATTTATTTCAGATTCACTTTCATGGTTGTTGTCTGTATTTAATGTGCTGTGGGTTCTTGGAGTGAGCACCTCAGCTCCTCTCTGGCTGTTGACCAGGGCCATCTTCAATCCTCTGCCTAATAGCCCTCCCCAGCAGAGCCAGCAGGGGAGGGTGTCTCTCATAATTTAATCATAGAAGTGGCATACACTCAAAGTCGAGATATTCTATTGCTTATAAACAGTTTAATCCAGAGGAGGAGTGTACATGAGTCAGTGAATATCAAAAGGTCGGGGGGTCATCCTAAAAGCTGCTTACTATACTGTCTCTGGTTAGAACCCTTAAAGCCTGCCCACAGCTTATGAAATGGTCCTCATTTTGTGCATACCATCCGTTTCCTGCCTAAGGATGCTAACAAACTGATACAGACAGTGATAAGCTGAATTTAATCATTCTTCTTTCTATTCATTCTGATGAATTACTATTTACTCTGAATCAGGTGCTGGTTTCCGAGTTTCCCCCTTTTCTAAAGAAAGCTGTCAGGACTGGACATTCTCAACATACTTAGTCATACAAGCCAATATGGTCTATGTAGTTAATAGTTCCCCTAAGACATGGAATAAAATGTTTTTTAATGAAATAGTTTGCATTTATACTTGATTAGATAAAAGAAAATTGGGTTCACAAGAAACTATGTGGGATATCAAGGATCTACACAACCATTTTGTCCTGTGGTACATTCAACGATCATGCGACTAGAACAACTAAAAATGTAGTAATTGTGATAAATATTAAAAACGATCATGGAGAGAAGACAGAAGTCAGAGGTTCTGACTTCTGAAGACAGAAGCTGGGGCCGTGTGCAGGACAGGGCTACAGGTACAACATGAGAAGAAACTCATTTCCTTTAGAATAAGGATAAGCCCACCAGGTGAATGACTCTCGTGCAGACATACAAGCTTGATGCAGGATGAGTGCACATATTAGTGATTCCCCTTACAGTAAAACAAGTAAAGAGTGGTTTGATTTTTCTCTCTTTTAAATTTTTTTATTTCTCAAGGAATAAAGTATTACAAAGACAATTTCAATGAAAGAATACTGATTCACAGCAGAACTAGAAACATAGATATCGTCCTTTCTAGCTTGAACACAAATGTCAAGGTACCTTTCAACACAGAGTAATTCACTTAGTATTTTTAATTTCTTCATCTATAAAACACAATAACATTGCCTTGCCTAAACCACAAGAATGTTGTGGGCTCGGTACCTGTGGCTCAAGTGGTTAAGGCACCAGCCACATACACCTAAGGTGGCAGGTTTGAATCCAGCCCAGGCCCACCAAAACAACAATATGGTGGGCACCTGTGGTCCCAGCTACTTGGGAGGCGGAGGCAGGAGACTCACTTGAGCCCAGGAGTTGGAGGTTGCTGTGAGCTGTGATGCCATGGCACTCTACCAGGGACAGCTTGAGGCTCTGTCTCAAAAAAAAAAAAAAAGTTTCATTAGAGAAGTCTGCAGTCACCCTGATGGATTTGCCCCTATAGGTCAATTGGCACTTACTCCTGGCAGCTTGCAAAATCTTTTCTTTTATCTTGACTTTGGACAGGTTCATTATAATGTGTCTTGGAGAAGCTCTATTTGAGTTGAGGCAACCTGGGGTCTGATATACCTCTGAAAGGAGTGTGTCAGAATCTTTGGTGATATTTAAGAATTTTTCATTTATGATATTTTCTAGAATGGTTTCCATTCCTCTGGGGCATTCTTCTTTACCTTCTGGGATACCTATAACTTATACTGAAATGCTTCATAAAGTCCCATAATTCTGTCAGTGAACATTCTGCTTTCTCTCTCTTCTTTTCTGCCTCTTTATCTGAGTTATCTCAAGAGCTTTGTCCTGTACCTCTGAGATTCTTTCTTCTGCATGATCTAACCTCTTGGTGATACTTTCCATTGCATTTTTAAGTTCCCTAATTGACTCAATTCCTTTAGCTCTGCTATATCCTTTCTATATTCTTCCTATCATTCATCTCTTAACTGATTCTATTTTTGGATTTCCTTTTGGTTATTTTCCACTTTTTCAGCAATTTCCTTCTTCTTCTTTTTTTTTTTTTTTTGGTTATTTTTGACTTTCTCAGCATTTCCTTCATTGTTTTCATCATCTGCATCTTAAATTCCCCTTCTGTGATTTCTAACATTTCTTTATAGGTGGAATCCTCTGCAGTAGCTACTTCATGGTCCCTGGGGGAGTGGGCGGGGGGGGGGGTGGCGGCATTGTTCTGGACTGGGCGTTTTTCATGTTGCCAGGATTTTTCTGCTGATTCTTCCTCATGAGTGTTTTATCTGTTTCCTTGCCCTAATTTTCCTTTTATTTCCTCTCACTGTTTAATCTACTGTGCCTCTGGCCTAAGGTTTTGATGAGTTCTTTTGGTACAGGACCAGAAGAATGAGAAGACTGAAAAGCAAGAAGGAAAAAAAGGTTAAAAAAAAAAAAAGAAAGAAAGAAAAAAGAGAAAGGAAGGCGGTGGGTAAAAGGGAATATTGGCAAAAAAAAAAAAAGAGAGAAGTGCAGAAAGAGGGTGACAGGAGTAATATAGGTGTACAGTAGGGTACTTTGACCCAACCTTAAAAAATCCCAACCTCTGGGGGTGCTGGGTTGGGTGTTTCCCTTGAGGTCAGCAGCTCTTTGCCAGCCTGTTCAGACATAGTACCCTACCTCCACCAAGTAGAGAGGAAAGACAAAAATACTATAAATCAAACCACAACAAACAAATAAA
The DNA here is from genome assembly GCA_963574575.1 of Galagoides demidoff. Lineage (NCBI taxonomy): Eukaryota > Metazoa > Chordata > Mammalia > Primates > Galagidae > Galagoides > Galagoides demidoff. The sequence goes on from CAUYQV010052433.1 coordinate 19,482, forward strand.
AACCTTATGGCATAAAATTGGGGGGGGAAATTAAATCATAGAGGAAACACTAGCAAACAATGAAGTTCTAATTGTTAAAGGAGGCAACAATGGAAAATTGTATTTAAGCTAGAAAAATGAAGAAAGAAAAGAAAGAAAAAGAAAAAAAAGAATAAAAGAAAAATCTAGAGGAAAAATGTTGAAATAAAACAAACAAACAGGCTCGGCACCTGTGGCTCAATCGGCTAAGGCGCCAGCCACGTACACCTAAGGTGGCAGGTTCGAATCCCCAGCCCGGCCCACCAAACAACAATGATGGCTGCAACCAAAAAATGACGAGGCATTGTGGTGGGCGCCTGTGGTCCCAGGTACTTGGGAGGCGGAGGCAGGAGACTCGCTTGAGCCCAGGAGTTGGAGGTTGCTATGAGCTGTGATGCCATGGCACTCTACCCAGGGGGATAGCTTGCAGCTCCGTCTCAAACAAACAAACAAACAAACAAACAAAATCAAAGCCAAAAACAAAGTAGTATATATATCTTGTTGAATATTGTCTGGGCAATAGGTATCTTGTGGGGTATGAGATGTTAATCACAATGCTAATACAGCTGTATGAGATGGAGACTGGAGACCTCAGCTGATTTCTCAAATCCTGTAGGGTTGAGACCCTAAATCTCTCCTCAGCTCTCTTAAAAGACACTTTAGAATATTAATCTTGGCTAAGCAGAAGCTTTCCCAGGAAAGCACTTGTCACTGGGATCTCTCCTGAAGTGGCTGCCCACTTATCCAGTGCCCCCAAACCAGTCTCATTCTATGCCCCTGAGGGCCAAGGCTGTAATCTGCCAAACACTGAAATCTCCACATTTCAGTCCCTACCTTTGGGCTGCTCAGTCACTAGATTACTGACCCGAGTTCTCCTGCCCTATCCTCCTGGTGCTGCAACCCTGAGGGTGGGGCCTGCAGGGACAATTCTCCCACAATGGCTATGCAGGTGGCCCACAGCCAAACAATATTAGTTTCTTTCTGGTTCTGTGGCTTAGTCTGGGGCCCTAGACAATGCTTAAAGTCATCTGCACTCTCACCCAAGTTCTCCCAAGGTAGTGCAACCAAGTGCCCAAGTCCAAAAAAACAAAACAGCCGACAGGTAAGGCCTTCCTGTTGTAATCTTGCTGTTGCTATAGTTACAATTGCTGGCGACCTCCAACCTAATGAACATAGGCTACCACTTGCCAGTTCTCCACGGCTTTTAACCTCCTCATGTGGTCCAGAAGTCTCTCACTGTCTCCCTGTGCCCCCAAAAGGATATTTCTGGGCAGATCCCACCAGCCAGAGATGCCTGGAGTCTTCTCTCCCCAATCGCATTGTGCCCAGTTGCAAAGAAGCTGTTACTCGGCTGCCATCTTGCTCCTCCCCCTAGATTAATCTTTATATCAGTTTACCCATAACAGAGTAGCTGTGTCTGGGAAAATAGGCAGACACCTTTTTACATGATAATTAAATAGGAATAAATTTGCTAACCTTAGTCAAACATTCAAAGTTTGATTCCTATGTCCACAGGAAGAAAGGGACACAAATCTTAACTTCTGCCAACCTTAGACTGTTTTTCAGGTTTTCCTCAGAACAAACCTCATCAGAATTGGCCTCTTCACTTAAAGCAATTCTCTTCATTGGGATTGAGTTTACTTCTAGTAGGAACATGGGCAATAGGTTTGTGTTGATTGAAACATCTCAGAGAAATAATATGGCAAAATTTTCAATGGACTTTGGAACTGATTTGAAAATTTTTACCCTGGTATTTTATGGAGGTTGTAGTTATTGTTGTTGTTCAGAGTATATTTTGAGTCTGTCTGTCCAGGAGCATGGATCAGTCTCCTAAAATGCTTTTCTTGCCAACTATATGACTTTAGATTCCTCAGAAAAGTTTCAGGTTCAGATGGCTAGATTTCCCTTGCTAAGAGAAGTTCATTTCATTAATGCTGTGGGTTTTCTGTTTAAAAAATAAATACAGGAAAATCGTTTAGCAGTTCCTTAAAAGGTTAAACATAAAATTACCATATGGCTCAGCAATTTCACTCTATATACCCAAAAGAATTGAAAATAGGTGTTCAAATAAATACTAGTACATCACTGTTCATAGCAGCAGTATTCACAATAGTCAAAAGGTAGAAACAGCTCAGATGTCCATCAATGGATGAAAAGATAAATAAATTGTGGTATATGCATACAGTATAACCCAGGAAAAAAAAGCATGCTACAATGAATGAACCTTGAAGATATTATACTAAGTGGAAAAGCCACATACAAAGCTGGAGAATGTTCTTCTGAGCAAAGTATTGCAAGAATGGAGGAAAAAGTATCCAATGTACACACCTTTATTATGAAACTAATTTATACCTTCTATATGAAAGCTATAACCAAATAGCCTAAGAATGTGGGGAGGGGGGAGGGAGAAGGGAGGGGGGAATGGGTGGAGGGAGGGGGATTGGAGGGACGATTTTTGAGGTCTATCTTACAGCTGTACTAGTGAAACTCTCTAAGAGTAGAATCAGAATGTTTTAAAACTATAACTGAGAAAATGACATGAAGGCTGTGTTGATCAGTTTGATGGAAGTATTTCGGATTGCATGTGAAAACCCCACACTGTACCCCAGAAATGCATTAATGTACATAGTTACCATTCAATAAAA
>CAUYQV010052434.1:0-10227 GCA_963574575.1 Galagoides demidoff
TGGGCATCTATGGTCCCAGATGCTTGGGAGGCGGAGGCAGGAGACTCGCTTGAGCCCAGGAATTGGAGGTTGCTATGAGCTGTGATGCCATGGCACTCTACCCAGGGGGATAGCTTGAGGCTCCGTCTCAAAAAAAAAAAAAAAAAAGAAATTATCTTTGCCTCAAGGTAACTTTATAGAAAATAAGCCCTAACAATAATAGAGAACTAAAAATTCTGCTTTAAAAAAAAAAAAAGTTTCCATTAAGAATAGAACTTTTCCAGGGCAAGGACCCATCATGCTCTCTGGAGACCACAGAATGCTTTTCCTTAGCCAGAAACCATTACAGGACCATGACCTCCAGCACACGTATGATGGGGCACAAAGGCTTTCAGATCCACTCAATGGTGTTGGCAATTCTCCCCCATTAGTTGACAGTAGAGAAAATGAAATAACTTGAGAATCCTAGAGTGGCAGCCAAATAGAACCATGGGAAACCTTGCTACCATGTTCAAAGACTTCTCAAGTCATTCCCTTTCTATCAGCCCCAGTTGATGACTGGGTGACAACAGAAAATAGTTTAGATTTTTCTGAAGATGGGTGTGTACACACGTGTGACTAAGACAGTGGAGAGAAACCCTCAATGACCAGCCATTTTATAGTAGGACCCAGAAAACAGCAACCTCTTCCAACATGGGGGTCCTCCATATTTTTACCCCATATCTACAAATTCATATTCTGAGACAAACAGGACTACTGACAAAGACCAACAAGCCTCCAGAATAGCACTCAGAGAACCATTAGGACCTAGAGCAAAATTCACATTTTAATGTGGAAAGGAAGGGCCTCTGATGCTGCTTCTCTAAAGCAGCCTTCCTCAGTGGCATTCCTTAGCACAGGCAGGCCATTGATGCAGGTACCATATCAGGACACACCAGCTTCCATTTGGGGGCTACTGCTAACAATTGCCACCCTCTCTCTCTGCCCATCAAATTCTGAGGCAATTAAAGAAACTACAGAGGTGCCCCCATCAGAACGCCAGCATGCTTCATTTGCATGTCCTTTGGCTTCTGTGTACTTTATCTCATGAGACCCTCATGAGGGATGTGTAATTTCCAGGATATGACCCTGCTCCCTGAGATTTCAGGATTAAGAGGTAGAAGAGTAGAGTGGTTGAGAGCCCAGGTTCAGGCACCAGCAAATCTACATTCCAATCCAATCTCTGCCACCTACTGTCTGATCTCATGTGAGTTCCTTAAGCTTCCCCTAAACCTGCTTGTTCACCTGTAAAATGGGGGAAAATATACTCTTACTGCACAGAGTGATGGTGATGATTAAGTGAGATGATGGACATAAAGCACTCAATTCCTTTACTCAAAAAATATTAGTACCAGGCACAATGCAAGAGTTACAACACAGTCCTGCTCTCATAGAGTTAGAATTCATTTAAACTGTAGATAGAAAAACATAAACAGATAAATAAAATGCAAAGTGTTTTAAGAACTATTAAGGTAGTGAGTGAGTGACTTGAGAGAATAACAGCAGGGCCAATTTTTAACAGTGGTCTCTGAGACATTTATGCTGAGCCCTAAGGGGTCTGAAGGAGCCATTCGTGTGAAGAATGGAAGGAAAAGCATTTCAGGCATAAGGAACAGGATGTGTGAGGGTCACGGCAGGGGGAAGCATAGGAACCTAGAGAAGATAAACGTGACTGCAGTAGTTCCTTGCCCGGGATTCAGAGAACAAACTTTATAGGCTGCCACTCACGAAGATTACCACTTCCATTTCAAAAATAACAAAGATGAGGTTCCAGAGAAGTGGTATGTCTTGTCCAAGGTCACAGCTACTCAGAGGAGGAGCTAGGCCTGGGCTGCCTCACTATGCCACCTCCGGAAACAGTGTAAGCCTGCTCTCTCCGAGGAGACCTCACGTACACTGAACTCCCCTACTTACTTCACTGACAGCTGTTTTCTGTGCCTATGAAGAGTTCTAAAAGTACCCTGACAACAGCATCATGTCAACTTCCAGGCATCAAGTCAACGGTGCACAGAAATCCTCACACTTCTAATCTTACAACAGGAGAGCAAAAGCTGCTCAGGACCCACTCCAACGCTCCAAAGTAGAAACAGGTTTTTCTTCTTGCAGCAATGAACGAGAGGAAGGGGATGTCCTAGAAGATCCTGTGGCCTGTTCTAGGAGGCTACGAGGTGACGACAGTATGTCTGCTGCTTATGAATGTTCATCTCAAATGAACTGCATGGGAAAAGCTAATCACTTTATTTGAAGAAAAGGACTCCCCGAAGCAACGGTTCTCAATCAGGGTGGCAACACCCCTCTCAAAGGGCATTTGGGAATTCATGAGGTCATTCTGGGATGACACTCTGAATCGCAGCATTTAACATGTAGTAGGTGGAGCAGGTTATGCTCAACATCTTGCAAGAGGACAGGATGGTTCTATACAGTAAAGAATTTATTACACCAGATATTAATACAGCCTATACACATACGTTAGACACCCTTCTCTAAAGGATGAATATGCTTCAACTTTTCCTGTATCTGCATGGTTCAGTAGCTCTCTCCCTCCCCTCACACAAAGTGGATGAAAGAAATTAAGGTTTCACAGCTGAGGAGTGAAATTTTAGAATCCAACTATAAGTTCAAAACTCTAGCATGCAACCTGGTAGTGGAAAAAGGATAAAGACATTTTCAGTAGGAGACAGACCTAAGAAATTTTTGCAAAAAGAGAACCCCCCTTTCTTTACTGCCACATAAGCCTTTATAAGATTACATGTTTTTCAACACACAAAATTTTAACTGTGATTTTAGAGAAACTTTTTACTGTTTTTCATTTGAGAACCAGATACGAATCATACCTTTTAAAAAAAATAACCACGATTATCTCACAAATACAGGTGATTACTTCTAGACTAAATTTCACAAGAAAGGTTATTAGTTTCAAAATGCCTTAATGCTGCTGATCAACGCCTGAAGTGCTCCAGGGAGTCAGGTCTTGCATCTCCTTCAAGAGATGCAGTTTGATGAGGTCAGGGAAGCCCCAAGGATATCTAGAAGTCTGTTCAGGGATTAAAATACCATCCTAACTATTCAAAAGCCATTCCAATGTTACCTTAGTCACTATTTTCCCCAAGAAAATTATTTCACAAATTAAAGTTTATAGACTTAACAAAGAAAAAAAAACAACAGGCTATTTGCAGGGCAAGAAAAAGAGATATCTAAAACATGGACTTTATTTCACATTAGCTAAAATTGTGACCTGACAGATAATCTCCTCGGTAAAGTACCCTAAAGGCAGGAGCAATCTATCCTCTACATGGTATCAAAATTTTCCCACTCACCCAAAGGGCTCTGAATATGTAACTTCTTCACTCAACTTACCAATTAGCAAACAGTGGCCCCACACCCTTTTGGCCAATTTTCTAGAAGCCTGACCTGACTTCTCAGGATGGCCAAGCAGACAGACCTGTTTTCCTCCAGAAGTGTCTGCCTGGCCTTTTCTGCCCTGCCCATCAGAGCCTGGGAAATCCCCCTCCAGCCTTTCCTGGCCTGTCACCAAAAGTTCACAAAATGAATTCATCCAGATTCTTTGAATCCTCCTCTTCCCCTGTCAGGTGCCAAAAGCCAGGCAGTAACACTCCACCTAGCCAGGCTCTCTGTTACAAAAAGATGCAGATTCACAGCAAGAACAAGCACTTAGCATGGAGAATAAAAAAGATGGAGGGATGTGAGTCTTTGAGCCAAGCCTACTGCATGCAGCAGTGGTGACCAGAGCCCAGGTCCTGCAAAGCCCCCAGAGGCTCTCGGGCTGGGCCCTCCATACAGCAGGCCACACCTGTCTATGCCAGCCGCCTGCCTGCTGGCTGCTCCATTTTAAACAATTCAAACACATCTCCAGCAGGGTGGCAAAATTGGGCAGCCCTCCCTCTCAGCAAGGGTGAGAGCCCTAATCCAATAACCACTTGCCCTTAATTTTATTTTCCATTCACACTCTTTGTTTAGGAGACGCTGCTTGGTCAACCTGGATCCATCTATTAACGGTGATGTAGGCACAATGCTGCAGTGGCAGAATGGAAGCACCCAAGCTGACTTGCTGTAAGCCGACAAGACCTTTTCTGAGGAGGATGATGCCAACAAATGAGACTTCCATAGGCGGGTTTCACTCTCCCCATCCACAAGTGAACACACGCCTGGAGTCCTAAAACGCCCGGCTCCGCAGCCAGCTTCGCAGTAAGCCTCTTTTCTAGAGGGCAGATATCCCATTCATCCCTTGGCATCAGCACTAAAGAGAAGGCAAATAGATCCAGGTCGTGCACTACATACCCAAACCTTGGCACGCACGCGAAGGTTTGGGGCGCCCCGGCGCGCCCTCCCTCCGAGGCCTCCACCACCCGGGGACTCACCACTGTGCGAGCTGAACCACCTGGGTGCGATGTGCAGAGGTAGAGCATCCGCCAGCGAGGCTCGGGAGCCCAGGTACAGCATCCCGTCTCTATGGTGACCGCCGCCCGTCTCCTGGTAACCATTACCATGGGCATAGGTAGAGTCGGACGCGGACCCTCCGCCGCCGGGCGCCCTCTCCGAGTCGCCGGTCCCCCGGGAGGCGGGGGTGTAGAGGCCAAAGGGCACCCCCCCGGCCGTGCTGGGGTCCATGCCCATGCCTGCCACCGAGCTGACCGAGCGGCTACGCAGCCCCATGGCTCCACCGCCCGTCCGGTAGTGCCCAAAGTGGGGCGCCCCTCCCGGCGGAGGCACGGCGCTGTCATCGGTGGAGACCCCCGGGAAGGGGCCCCGGGAGCGGGCCGCCGTGCTCTGCTTGCCCCCCATGCTCGCCCGAGCCCCGATGGGGCGGGAACCTGGAGACCGAGACCCTCCCCCACTTCTCAGCAACGGGAGGGCTGGACGAGCATAAAGGGGGAGATAGTCAAAAAGGAGACCGGGAGCCAGAAAAGGCAAAAAAGAGAAAAAGAAAAGAAAACCCGCGGGGCTCACGAGGCAGGCGGGCGGGGATCCCAAACTAAGAATTTCAAACGATCCAAGCCAAACGCATGTTTGCCCTCAAGGTCCAAAGAGGCGCAGTCCGGCGCGGGCTCCGCGCGCCACAGGCCGCCCCCGGGCTCCGAAAGCCGGGGGAGCCGCAGGGAAGGAGGGAGGGAGGCGGCGGCGAGCGGCGGGCGGGCGCAAGGAGGCGCCGGAGGAGGCCGCCCGCCCGGGAAGAGGAGGCGGAGGAGGGCTGGGGGCGCCGGGCGCGTCCCCCGCCTCAGGACGCCGCGACCATGGACGGCAGCCCAGACCCCTCCAGGCCTCCGGGGGGCCGCGGCGCTGGGCGGCCAGGCGGACCTCGGGAAGCCGCGGTCGCGTCGTGTCGCGTCGCGCTGTAGCTCCAGCCGCCGCCAGCCCCGCCGGCCGCGCCGCCCCGCTTGGTCCCGGGCTGCGCTCCCCGGCGCTCCTCGCCGCCGTGGAGACAATGGAGGGCGGCAGAGCGCAGGCGCGGCCCGCGCCCCCTCCCCCTCCCCCCGCCGGGTTAACCCTTTCACCGCCCCTGTGGCGCTGAGCCGCTGACACCACGGCGGTCCCCACCCACCCGCCCCCGGCCTGCTTGTGACCTGGGTGGCTTGAGTGGCCTGAGCCACTGGGCGTCAGCAACAGAAGCAAGACATTTTCCTCAAAGGAAGTACTTCCTAAGTCCCCCAAAGTGGCTAATTAATTTAGATAGAACCATATATGGGGGAGGGGCGGCAATGGCTTAAGAGGGTGGGAGGAAACACTAAGAAGATTGACCCTTACTCAATAATGCCTAACTGGCTCTGAGGGTCAGGGGTCCAGCTCCCCTCCTGACACAAATTTGCCCCCATAGCACCCTCTGGTGGACGTGCTGTCCGTTCTTTGGGAGGTTCCCCATGCCAGCAAGGACCCCTGACATCAGGGACTTTAGCCTTCTGGAGATAAGCTTCGCCCTGGGGGCACTTGTGAATTGGGGATTTGCTGACACTGGATCAGAAGGAACTTCTTAGTTTGGGCTTGAGCAAAATGAGTAGATTCTTTAGTTGAAATGTAATCTTCAAAATCAATAGGTATACCATAAAAAGCGAAAAGATACAGATAGGGAAATAGAATAATGCAGCCAGACATGATTTTAGAAACTTCCTTGTCCAGAGCTGAACCCTCATTTGGTTTGCCATGATAATCTGCTTAAGGGCATACATATACCACAGGGCCGAGGACACAGATGGTACTTAATATATACTGTTAACCAAACCTGCATTTTGCAAAGGAGAATCTCTTTTCCACCTCAATCCCTGTCTTTCTCATGTATTAACACGCATTCATCCATCCAGCAGCTATCTTTCAAGTGCTGGCTGTAAGCATCCTACAGTCCCTGGCCTAACTGATTTTCTCTTTTTTAAGTGTCCCCAGGTAGTTCCAAACCAGGAAGCCAAAACAATGTAGAGAAGTTTTAAGAGAAAATCCAAAAGAGAAGGGCTGGCCTGTCACAGATATTGATTATTTCAGTGTGACCAGCCTGGAAAGAGACAGAAGGAAGGCTATTTGCAAGCATAGAGTCCCTGGAGGTTAGCAAACAGCCCTGCTGAAGGCAGTTCAAAGTTTTGCATGAGAAAGGAAAATAAGAAAAGAGCAACTATGCCAAAATCTTAAAAATTATATTAATTAGGCAGGTGCCTAAATAAGGAGTTTGTACACATCTAAAATACAGAGGAGTGATTTGAAGGAAAACAAGAAAATCTAAATTTATCTCAATTTCCTCCCAGGAAAAAGACTACAATAACAGAAGAGGGGTAGTTTAGTACTGCACACCCCCCAAAAAAGTAATAGATCCCTTGACAGATGCCTATTGGGACAATAAATGCATCATAACCATTATAATCGTCTAACTGGCTTTTGATTTACCTATTCATCCAACCCCAATTTTATTGTATTTAACATTTGGTATTTACTAAATGCTAGGCACTAGAGTAGGTTCTGGAATGCAGTGGTGAACCAGACAGATGGAGTCCTTGTTCTTGTCGAACTTCAGAAGAACCACTTCATGTCTACCTGAACAGCTATAACCAAAGAGAAGGGCAATAGCAAGTGTTGGTGAGATGTGGAGAAATGGAAACCTCACACAATGCTGGCGTGAATGTAAAATGGTGCCTCAAAAGAGATTAAATATGTAGTTACAATATGACCCAACAATTCCACTTATAGGTGTATTTCTAAGACAAAGCAATGCATATGTCCACAGATAAATTAATACATGAATATTGATGGCATCATAGAGCCCAAAAGTGGAAATAACCCAAATGTCCATCAGTTGATAAGTGGATAAATCAAATGTGGTACATCCACACAATGAAACGTTATTCAGCTATAAAAAAGAATAAAGTACTGGTAAGTGTTACTACATGACAAACTTTATAAAATCATGTTAAGTAAAAGAAGCCAGTCATAGAAGACCAAATATTGTGTGATTTCACTTAAATGAAATATCCAGAATAAGCAGATCCATTGAGACTGGAAAGTTAGTAGTTGCCAGACCCTAGGGGCAGGGGAGAATGGAGTATATCTGTTAATGAGCTTCTTTTTATATCACAATTTTTTTAATTGAATGAGTTTTCTTTTTGAAGTGATGAAAATGTTCTGGAATTAGGATGATAGTTTCACAACCTTCTGAATATACTAAAAATCACTGAGTTATACACTCAAAAGGGTGAATTTTGTGACATGTGAGTTACAGTGCAATAAATATGTATTTTTTGAGACAGAGTCTTACTATGTTGCCCTCAGTAGAGTGCTATGGTATCACTGCTCACAGCAATCTCAAATTCTTGGGCTTAAGCCTCCTGCCTCAGCCTCCCAAATAGCTGGGACTATAGGTGCCTACCACAATGCCCGGCTATTTTTTGGTTGTAGATGTCATTGTTGTTCGGCAGACCTGGCTGGGTTTGAACCCGCCAGCTCCAGTGTGTGTGGCTGGTACCTTAGCTGCTGAGCTACAGGCACCCAGCCTACAGTGCAATATTATATACATCAAGAAGTATTGAAGCAGGAAACAACAATACAGTGAGACAGATAAGCTTAGAATGCCTGGCATGTTGGGGGCACTGAATAAATATTTGTTGAATGAGTGAATGAATGAATAAGTGCTATGAGATAAAAAGAGTACACTGCTATTGGAAAGACGGGAGACAGACGCAAACACAATTCCAAGCTAAAAATCTCAAAGATGAGTTGGGGATCAACCAGGCAAGGAGGTAGGACAGGGACAACTGTGTTTCAGGAAGAGAAGAATGTTCCAGGCAAAAGGAATAGCATGAGGCCAAGCAGGGTGGCTCATGCCTATAATCCTAGCACTTTGGGAAGCAAAGGCAGGTGGATTGCCTGAGCTCGAGAGTTCAAGACCAGACTGAGCAAGAGCAAGACACCGTCTCTAAAAATAGCTGGGCATGGTGGCAGGTGCCTGCCGTCCCAGCTACTCAGGAGGCTGAGGCACAAGGATCGCTGGAACCCAGGACTTTGAGGTTGCTGTGAGCTATGATGCTACAGCACTCTACTTAGGGTGACAGAGAGAGACTGTCTCAAAAAAAAAAAAGGTCTGGAGGTGAGAGAACAAAGGATGTTCAAGGAAATAAAAGAGTCTACACGACTGGAATGAGACGAGGTGGGAACCAAAGCTCAAACCAGTCCTTTAGGGGCAGGCAAAAGGGTCCTGTGGGCCATGGTAGAGATTGTGAACCAGATTGCAAGGGGATGAGGAGTGTGGAAAAAACTTATCAGCATCCTTATCCTTAATAAGAAAACCAACCAATGATTAATGAGCACTTAGGATGTGCCAGACTTAGTGCAAAGTTCTTTAAAGGAATTGAACATTTAATTCTCCTAAGAAACTTGTCCCCGCCCCAAAGATCTGTTTCTTTACTTACATGGGCATAGACTAGATAGACACCCCCCGGGGGGGGAGTGGTAGAAAGTGGGGAGTTGAGTGGCAGGACTGATGAAAAACATTTTGTTTCATTACACACCTTTTTGTACTTCAGTGTTTGGGCCATGCACATTTAGATAGAGAGAGATGATAAATAGGTATATAACATATGTACCACGTGCACACGAAAAGGTCACACAGCTAATAGAAGCGGAACTGGGCTTCTAAGCTTTAGAGAAAATAATGCTCATCAAGGGAATCTTCAGGTGACTATTTTGTTTTCAAGGTTCCCAGATGTATGCTTTCCCAAGGGGTGAAAAAGATGAGATCTGCTTGGCAGCTATATTTCTTCCTGTAAATTCATCATTTGGCCTGAAGGTTTATATTCCACTCTACTGGTTATTACAAGCCTGCCTCTCTCACATCTGTCTGGCACCACTGAACAGCTGAGAGCCTGCACTGCAAAGGTGAAGCCCCCACCCTCTGGAATGTGATGACATTAAGCTTAGGAGCCCTGTAGGACCCTGGGCGGCAGCCTCTCTCGGGAAATGCCCTTGTTATCTCCTTGTATACTCACAATAGATCACTGACCCACCTACCACAATAGTCAGGAGAAAAAGCTGATCAAATCTAAAACTGGTATTGCCAAAGCCCTTTGCAAATAGGAATCCTTAACTACGCTGCACAGCCTGGGTCCTGCATGGTCAAAAAACAGGGGAAAATGCCTTGGTAGGGCCTACTCCCAGGAAGTGTGGGAAAATCTGTGGGTCAGAAGATGGGGAGGGCTTCCTGTGGCTTTGGAGGAGACCGTAGTATACCAGTTGGGGGTGACAACTGAGAAGCTTCCTCCCAACCCCTCTCAGAGCTCTTTACATTGGTATTGTTTTGCTTGAAAAGAAAAAAAAAAAACTGGCTCAGCGCCTGTGGCTCAATCAGCTAAGGGGCCAGCCACGTACATCTAAGGTGGCAGGTTCGAATCCCCAGCCCGGGTCCGCCAAACAACAATGATGGCTGCAACCAAAAAATGGCCGGGCGTTGTGGCGGGCGCCTTTGGTCCCAGCTACTTGGGAGGCGGAGGCAGGAGACTCACTTGAGCCCAGGAGTTGGAGGTTGCTATGAGCTGTGATGCCATGGCACTCTACCCAGGGGGATAGCTTGAGGCTCCGTCTCAAAAAAAAAAAAAAAACTTAAACAGAGCAATCAGGTTAATAAGACACCAAGGGCATATGAGAAAGAGCACGTTGGCATAGCCATAACTATTTGCTGATTGATGAAGAGAGAGAAATCATTAAGGACAGGGCAGAGGTTCA
>CAUYQV010052435.1:0-28873 GCA_963574575.1 Galagoides demidoff
GGAGCTATTAGTATGACTATAAATGTCTTAACACAATAACTAAGTCAACAAGATGAGGTATATATTAACCAGTGTGATGTAAGCATTCCTGATTCTATATGTAATCAGCACATTGTACCCCATAAATGCATTAATGTGTACATGATCTATGTGTTTATGATTTAATAAAAAATAAAAAAAAATGTTCATCAGAGGTGCTAAGGAAATTTGCTATGCTCTTTGAGCTGAAGGGCATCGGGCTGACTTTACTGAGTCATCATCTGGTTTGGTATTTTGGGGGACTGTATACAAACAACACTCTTACTAAAACAAATGAGTGCTACCAACATATAGGATTCTCTGTTGATGAACTTGGTTGCTATAAAGTGGTCCACCATAGTCTCTGGGCTACCCATGTATTTGTAGGAAGTAGCTACACTAATGTAACACCAGAGAGTCATGTTATGAAGAAATCAAGTGACAACTCCCAGGACTGTAAACATATCTGCTGAACTTGTAACATTTGGGTTGATACATAAGCACTCAAAGATTTCAATTTAAAAAAAATACTTATTTTAACTATTTATTTCAACTTTTATGAATTCACAACATTCTCGTGTGATTTGTGATTTTGAATTGTAAATGCTTATTATTTGTAATGTCTTTGAACCTGTCGATCACATCCCCATCATATAGAATGTGATAGCGTGTAACCAGGGTAGAATGTCCTACTTTTGTTTTCCCCCTTTTTAAGAAAATACTTTCAGTTTTAATGGTTTTTCTCCAAAATAAATCAGACATTTGGTTCTAATAGAATTATGTCATTTTCAAATTGATGAAATTAACTGTAATATCCCGGAAAAAGACAACCCCTTCTCACATGTTATTTTCCTGGTAGTCAACTGGCAGCCGGTTTCTGTGTTTTCAATGTATATATGTAAGGAATAAGAAGGTGGCTCAAGTCTGGGGAAGAATGAACGACCAAAGACATACCCTCATTTTGTCTTTGATGGAAACGTAAGAATTAGGTCAGATCTTTCCCTGCAATAGCAATCCTTTTATCATCTTGTCATTTAGGGAGTTTGTCTTTAAAGGACCTTTGGAATCATAGTCTTCAAATAAACTTCAGGTATCTCTAGGAGGCATTTGTTTCATCCATGGACATGTTACCTATTAACTGTAACCTAATAATTTTTCATTTGGCTATGGTACGTATTCTTATAGGGGACTCTGAATATTCTTTCTGGCATTTGTGTACATTCTAATTTGTAGATAAGATAAATTTATCATATGAATATCTCCTATGATTTTATCTCTATGCATGCATGCATATGCCTTTATGCATGGTCATGGATATTAATTTATAAAAATATACATTCATTGGATGAATATGTTTTGGGGGCCTTAATTCCATTTTATGTTTCATTCTGTTTTAACACACAAATTCTATCACAATATTTATTGTGTATGTATAGCCACGTGAAAGCCTAGTGTAGACACAATGAACACACTTTGCTGATTCAGGTTGTACATATGGTGGCAACATATTAGTGTTTGAAATCCTCAGTTTGATACAGATTTTCATCCCCATTTCTCAAGTACCCAGGCTTAGCTCACATACTGCTTTATGCTTGCTCATTCATCAACAGTTAAACCTAAACTAAGGTGTTGACATTTATAGCTATTTTTGGAACACACTGAAGTGGGATGTTCCTTTCAGCATGGTTCTAGATGTATGGAGCCGCAAAAGGATTTTACAGATTACCCTGACCATAGCCAAAGCATGCTTTATTTAGGGAAAACAAAGACAAGGGAAGTAAAATAATATATGATATCCAATATAACCACTGTGAACAAAGGTACTCTGTTAATGGAATAAAAATAAGATCCAGGAAGGGAAATATGTCATTTGTATTAAATGCTAAGAGGAGAATGTTATACTCATGGAAATTTTCTATAGAAGTTTCTAGGCATGGATTACATTAAAGTCAGTATGTTTTGGCAAACCGGTATCTATGACTTGACTTAAGACTTTGTCTTTTGTTTTGTTCTGTTTTTGCAAATAAAATGATACATTATTACTTTGTCTGTTATCTGGGTTTTATTTGAAATTTAGGTTAATTACAATCAAATGCACGTGTATAACTTTCAGAATAAAGTACTAATTATTCTATAGTGAAACGTCCAAGATCAATTGGCTTTAACCTAAGATTTGACATTCTAGATATGATTTTCTTTTTCCTGAAGAAAAGATACAGCTCTATGATTGACTCATACTGTCCAGTGCCCATGCACTACAATCTCACCTTGTGACCTGGTAGATAATTATTTTTTAAAACATTATAAAATTTCATATCTCCTACTATTCCCCCAAATATGAGAAGACAATGAAGTTCACTGATTCTCTTCTCTGAAGGTTGACTCTTCTATTTTACTTGGGAACAGGGATAAAACAGGAGCTGTGAAGGTGGTAGTAGTATTTTTAAAGAAATAGAAGACTTCTGAGTGGCACTGTGGCTCAAAGAAGTAGGGCGCCGGCCCCATATGCTGGAGGTGGTGAGTTCAAACTCAGCCCCAGACAAAAAAAAAGAAAAGAAAAGAAAAGAAAGAAATAGAAGACTTCTTGAGCTTGATCTCAGTTGGTATCTTGAAAAACACTATTTCTGGGCAAGATTTTCCAAAAGGTACTTCAATAGATACATATACCTAAACTATTAGGAGGGTACACATAGAAGTATTAAAACATGCCTATAAACAAAGGCTTTAGAAGCAGACTTCTTGCCTTAAATTCTTTGATTAGCTTCTTATTAACTGCGTGACCTCAGACAATTAACTAACTTGTGTGTTCCAATGCTTTCCTCGGTACATTGAGAATCTAAGATAGCATATTCCAGGATAATAAAAGCTATATCATTTAAATATTTAATGAGATTATAAAAAAGATATACAGTAGACATTTAATAAATGCTACTTGATTCTGTTTTAAATGTATCTATATATGTAGAAACATATTCACAAAGGCCCCATAAGAAATCTATTACCCAGGTGGAACTGGAAACATGTTCAATATCTCCCTCTCTCTCCATCTGTGTGTCTGGGGTGGATATCTTTATGTAGTGAGCAGAAAGTATGCTTTGCCATGAAACTCTATTTTTATTATTTAAAGAAAAATCTCTGATGTTTTCTAGATACTCCTATGTTAAACTCTTATTAGGACGGATGAGTTGGTATGAATAGCATCCTTCTAAAACCCCAGAATAATGTCACCAAGGACCCCTCCATTTATTCACTCAATATTGTCACATAATTTTTCTCCTAAAATGATCTAATTTCTGATTCCTGTGTCATAAGTGCTAATTATGACTGTGAGTGTCTATGTGTTCTTTTTTTCTCTAAGAATTTTTAAAAAATGTAATTGTGTTTTACTTTCTGATATAATTTTTTCAGGTTTTTCTTATTTAATCTTTATAGATATTAAATAACATCTGCGGGAAAAGGAGAAATTGATTTACCCTGATTTGCAACCATAATAATTTTAGTACGATATAAGCTATAATCGAAAGACATTTGAAGCAGTTCTTCCTGGATACTGCGTAGACATAGAAATAAAAATGTTGCATGCTCCAACGATATTTTTATAGAAAAAAAATGAAAATATACACAATTCCAGATTGCTTTTTGCTTTCCAAGTTTTAATCTTGCATAGGGCCCATTATTAGTTTTGCAGGGACCTTTAAAACAGTAATAAAACATTAATCAAAACCAAACCTCATCTTTGATTTTATGGTAGAAATGATTTTACACACATTCTTTCCTTTCTGAAATTAGATTTTTATTCTCAGTTGGGAAATAGAAGCATCAACCTCCCTTTTCAATCTTTCTTCATCCCTACTTCAAAGCTTCAAAGCCTAGTAGACTTCTTTACACCCTCCCTCTTTCCCATTCTCTGTTTTATTAAAGGAAAGTATGTGAACAGACTCCTTCCTGATGTGCCCTGAAATTTCTTTTGAGGAAGTAAATGAGATAAGGTCTCTATGGAACTGAAAGTCCCTTGAAAACTTTGAAATTTATATAACCAGCATACTTTTTAAAGACAAAATTTCTATACTTTTCAGCTACTTTTAATAGTCTTCTAAATTATATTTCCACGTCACCATTGCCTCTTGCAGCTTATTCATCAAAGAGTATCAATAGATGTTATTAAAAATAAAGCAATAAAGCATCATGACTGTCCACTCTTTAATGTGAAATGGTTTCCAGTCTCACTGAGAATTGATACCAGAACTGGGATATAAATATGGAAGCCAGCGTTGCCTTCCTTGCTTAGTATTTAATGTGGGCCCTGCAGATTTTCTGTACTTGATTTGAAGAATCTGCTTTTTTATTTGCACTAAGATGAACCTATGAAAATTACAGTTAAACCAATGCAGTCCGTCTGACATACTGCCTATAAAATTGCTATCCACATCCCATAGCTCTCCTATTTCCCTATGATATGAAATCTACCAACTTAGGTAAACTTGCCCTATTCCAAGGTTTTTCCTCATAGAAAAATGTTCTTGTAATAGAACATTTACAAGATTTTCATAACAAAACATTTTCCACCACTTTCCAAATGCTGCAGCTTTTTAGCCACCAGGGAAGCAATGATTCTCTTGCCATTTCCAGTCTACTTCTTACACACCAATCAGCGGGCCAGGCTACGCCATTATTTGGAAAGATTATGGCTTTGTTTTGTCTTCCTCTTTATATATATTAAAATATTTAAGATATTGATGGAAATTGATGGCTGAAAATACTAATAATTATTCTAACAGGCATTACCTAAGTGCCTGCCAGGCAGAATGACGATAATGGGCCATCCATAGACACGGCCCCTCTGGAAGCTACTGGTTTCTTTCTATGCCATTACAAATTGTTTTAACCTGCAATTTTACATCCCTCTTCCAGATAAGGGGTTTTGGGGTGTGGTGATGGATTTCAGAAATTGCTGGAATTTCTTTTAGCAGAGGAAAACATCTGTACCCATGATCAAGAAAGGGGGATCAGAAAGAGAAACAACAGAAGCTAGAAACTCACTTCCACCATCATCAGAGAAGGGATCATAAAGTAATAAATTGGTTAGCATCGATGATCGTGAAAGGGCTTGTAAAGTGACAATGTTTTAACAAGTTTGCTTATGAATACGTCATTTAGGATCCTAAACTTGGACCATTTCTGAGATATAGTGTATGGAGTGTTAGCTTCAGACCCTTCCGGGCCTTCAAAGAAGGTTAGGGGGTAAAGCTGGGCTTGGATTCCGTGAAGTCACTATTTTGCATTCCTCAATGAGCAGCAAGGATTCTAAGATCTGCTTTTATTTTTCTCAGAGCATCCACTGAGTCAAGATACTAGCTTATATCTTTAAGAAAGAGATGGAACTAAGAAAATAAACTGCACATCAGGAGAGTTTATTTCTTATTTCCTAATTTTCCACTACTTAAATTTCACCAAGGATCATAAAGCCCTGAGAGATCGGGCCTCTATCTATGTTGGATCTGACCTCACTGCTTCTGTCTCTGTTCTCACTTACCTACAGCAAAGTGTCTGGCCACTTCCCTCTAAAACAACTATTAATATTTTAATACTACTACTAATCATGGTAGCAAATACTATACAACTAATGATATGCAGTGGTTATAACACTCATATAATTGTCCTAGTCACATCATACATACATTAGCCCAATCATTGAGATAAGTTGTATCAATTTCTCATTTCATACCTGAAGACACTGAAACACAGATTTTAAAAGAGTCTAAGACCCCACACTTCATATATAGCAGAGCTGAAACAGAAACCAGCCATTTCTAAACTTTCCCACACACGAGACCACCTCTCTTATTACTTAATACACACCAATGTGTGGATCTCATGGAGGCAGAGAGTAAAATGGTGTTTGCCAGGACTGGGAAGAGAAGGATGTTGGAGAATAAAGAGAAATTGGTTAAGGGGTACAAAAATACAGTTAGGAGAAATAACTTTGAGGATTAAATATCATAACAAGGAAATTATAGTTGGCAATAGTTTATTATATATTTCAAAGTAGCTAGAGAGGAAAATTAAAATGTCCCCAACACAAAGTAAAATGTTTGAAGTGAAATATATGCCAATGAATTACTCCTATGTGATAATTACCACACTGTATACAGCTATCAAAAAAACACGTATTTCCCCCCAATAGGTACAACTATTATAAAACAATAGAAAGTATTTCAAAAATAATTAATGCTTAGGAAATGATTTTTCATTGCCAGAAAAGAAATAATATCATGTATTATATGGGAAAAGGTTTAATTGAACTGTGATTTTAGTATGTGTTTGAAAATCCATATTTATTTGAGGATCTTTTCCTCCTTTTTTTTTTTTCGTTTCTTCATAAAGGTTGAAGTTATCATCTGTGGGAATTTTATTTTTTACACAAAACTTAATTGAATGAAAAAAAGGCATACATATTTTGTACATGGTAATAGTACATTTAATAAATTTCTAGTTGCCCACTTCCTAACATATTAAAAAAATAAAGTCTATATCCAAAGTCTCTTGAACAATTGCATGTGGCCTGTTCCCCCTCCACGACAGCTGTGCCTAAGTAGGTAAGACAGACCTCTAGAGCCCCAGCTTCCCTCTTTCCACCTCCAAGTGGGAGATGTGCTTCCTCAGTTCCCAGCTTCTCTCCCCGGCAGGTAGGGAAAGAGTGGCTGGGTCCCCAGTTTCTCTGCTTGAGAGAAAGTAAGACTAAGGGGTGTGGCTCGGGGGCGAAAAGTAGGAAATAAGTTACTGGCTCTACTGGCTCGGGACTGTTCCCAGTCAGAACAGAGAGTGAAGAGGCCTTAGTGACCTTACACTGACCTGGGCCCCTTGAGTCCATTATCAGATAACTAAACTTGAAAATTTAGACCCCCACAGGTTCTCTGGGAAGGTTAGTGCCCAGGATGGAAAACTGTTAGGAATTTTTCTTATGTAACCCAACCTGGCAGTCACTCCAAAGGTGCAAGGCAATAGCCAATCCTGTTAGGGAACAGTGGGACAAACTAGGTGGCTTAGTCTATATAAGACGGTGTGTTCAGCCTTCAAGGTTGTCTCCACTCAAATAGAAAGGCCTCACTCATTCTTGAGGTGTATTTTCCTGTGGGTTGTGTGCTTTGTTCTGCATTAAATATATGTTGATGGTGATCGCTGAGTGTGTGTGATCCCTCCATCTCTGGCTAGGCACTGTACTCACTCTTGACATGGGGAGCCAAGAGCCAGGGAACATCCTCTTCCAGAGGAACCCAATGGAAGAGAAGAAAAGGACCAAAACCCACCCAGTGGTATTATGACCAATATTTGGGTGATGGGGATATTACAGCCCTGATTCAAGTCATGTACCAAAAACATTTGCATTGCCTTAATTTTTGGTAATAAGTATTAATTAATTTTAAAAATAACACCACTTTTCCACACATTTTCTCCAGAAAACAGAAGAGGAGAAAACAATTTCCAAGTGATTAAGTGATTATATGAGGCCAGTAGGGCATTAATTCTAAAACTATACTGAGACAGCACAAAAATCCATTTCATATCTACATATGTGTTAATAAATTTAACCTGACTGCCTGGCACTTTCATCGCAGAGTGCCTCAGTGCCTACAAAAACGCTGTGAGCTGATAAAATGAGCTCTCACTTAGACAAATTTCAATTTATACCCCCTAACATTCTGATATTCAATTCAAAGTTTCTTTGCATTCAAGCAAAATGTCTTTGTTTCGACTTCATTTCCGCTCTCTATGCATTTAATAGAAGATGCCTACTTTATCTTCTGCATTATCTTTATAATACAAAATTCCAATTCTTATTTTTAATACCAAGAGTAACCCCAGCCTATGTCTAAGAATTTTAAGAGTACAGATGAATAAGAAGCATTTATTCACAGCTGATGACAATTTATGAAACCTATTTTTATAATTTTACCCAGTGAACACATAGAATCAAAACAGGCATTTATCAAGCCTGTGTTGTAGGGAGAATGACTGCATAGGCATTTTGACTCCTAACAGCAAGGGATGTTGGATTCATTTATTCATTTTACATTTTTGTTGCATTATTTGTATGAATTTTACATTATTATATATTAACATTAATAGCATTACTTTTATAGAAGGTATTTTACACAGAAAGAAACTACTACATCCAATGTCATAATAATTGCAAATCAGAACAGAACTTGAACATTAGATGTGATATTTTGATTTTCCTCAAATTTTAATGCAACTCAAAGTTTCTTAACTGTGGGAACATTGTTGACTATTGCGCCACTAATTCATGTTCACAAAGTGGATAGGGTAATAAAAACTTTCTTCGAATAAAAACTTAAATTCTACATGGAAAGTGATTTGATGGTTTAGTAAGGAATTGTTGTGCTAATGAATTTTGCTATGTTGTGATTGAGGATTATGTCAGAATGAAGGTCTTTAATCATGATAATTCCTCAAAGAAGAGCCTGAAATTGCCCGAGATAGAAGCCTTAGTAAGTGAGAGATGCTGTAAATGTCATTTCATATGTGAACCAATGAAGAAGCAGGTAATGATTCAAAACTATAATTTTAAAACTATACTTAAGCCAATTTGTTGCAAATTATAGTCACTCTGGGAATTTTTTTTTTACAGAACTCATTCTTTTGAAGATTTCAGCTGAGAAAATAGTATGTGTATGACATTACAGTATCTATTTTCTAAATGGAAGTTCCAAAGATGAATATTATTTGGGGAAAAAGACATTAAGAGAAAATTGTTCTTCAGAGTAATTTCAACCTGAATTTAATAGGCTTTTAAAAAGGAACTGTTAATTTTCCATTGTATGACCTAAGGCAAATAGTGTGCACCCAAATAGAATCATGGTAGTGATTTATATCTACAGAGTGAACTTCATTCACTCATTTATTTTCATAGCATACACACTTCTTCATTTGCTGACCACATCAGCCAAGGGAAAAAGTATAGGTAAATTACCAAAGCCACAGGTCAATGGAAAATAGTTCTGGGATGTTATTGCCACCTATCCCAAAGCTCTGCATGCCCAGAGAACCAAGGGTCATAGGCAACTGTCTATTATTTTATATTTGGCAGATCAGCATTAACCAGGCAAACGCATGTAATGGGAACCTCATGAATGAATCCATCCAAAGAACACTATTCTGCCTGTACAAGCAACACTAGCACAGAGTTTATTCCATGACCCTATCAGTGAGCAGAAGGAAGAAGAGCAATCAATCTAACAGCTCATTTACTAAAGTAATAATATAATCATCCACAACAATGACAACGATGGAAAAATCATATTAAATGTTTTTACGCACTATGTCCAGTGTGATTATGACATCCCCATGAAAGGGATTCATTTATTTTCCATATCTTATGTATACAAGAACCCTGTGTACTTGTCAATATTGAACATTACCTAAACTTTATGATTTTGGGAAACACCACCACATAAAAAATTTCCACCAGTTTGTGTTTTAGCAATAGTCTGTAGCTAGATTCACTATCTCATCTTTACCTTAAATCATCAAATATTGAGTCCAGATTTCCTATCACTGCTTTATCTTTCATGCTGACTCCTGGGTCTCATATCATTTCCAGAGAGGCACATGGTTTCTCTTACCCTCACTCATTTTAAGGGGTAAGATTTTGAATTCAAGGTTTAAGAGTAAATTTTATAAAACATTTTTTATAAATTCTGGGAAAAATAGAGAATGGCAAGTGATGGTTAGAATGAATAGTGACTAGCAATGTTATTACAGGAAGCATCCTGTTCTCAGCATATTCAGGGAACACCTGTCAGTAGGAAATGAGACAGATTACTCGCACTTGCAAACCTTTGGGAGTTTATGATCAGAATGGTGTTTAGACAGCCTGTGATTGATTTTCCTTCATTGATGTGTTTCTTACTTAAATATAGTAATTACTAGTACTAATTATGGCCATCTTAAGTCTTTTGTCTTAATTATATCTTCAAGAGGTAAAAAATATTATTAACAGGAAAAATACTAATGTACTCATATTTTCCATGCCATAAGCTTGAGGTACAAGAAAAAAAGCTGATGGAAATATCTCTCTCCATAATCTGAGTGTAGTCCAAGGACCTCAAAACAAAGAAATGTTTTCAATATTATTTCTGCAGATGGATCCTTGTTTATATAGTAAAGGCAGATATGCTCTTTCTACAAAGACTGTTAGAAAAGCAAGAGAGGGAGAGAAAGAAATAAAGAGAGAGAGAGGAAATATGTGATTTTTTGAAAAGTTGTCAGGGAAAATAATATGTGGTCATACATGGGCAGGTAATTTTTGGTTGATCTTAAAGAGAAGCAGATTTATCCTTAAGAACTTTCCATTGTCTGATACCTGTGGGGACTACCTTGAATAAGAATACTGGGGTTGAATGAAATCTATAATTGTTCACAAAAGCTCCTGAGACAACTAAGTCAAGCATCACTTTGGACGATCTGGATTCTTTTTACAAATTCAAACAGCACACAGACCTTTCACATAAGTTGCTGATTGCTCCATGATTCTTCTTTTTTTCTTGATATTGCTGATAATTAAAAGAAATTGCTTAAACAGAAATCACAGCATAAAACCGATATTCTGTAGCTTTGGATTTGGCTGGTAAAAAAAGATTATTTATTCCTTTTTTTTTTTTTTTAATGTGCCAATATGATTACAGTGGATGGATGGAAAATAGAGTGAATTTTTATTTCACAATTAGGGCAAAATATTATAATATAGTCCTTGGCACTTCAGATTCCATTTTTGCATTTTTGCATCTTTTTCAGTAAACTGACTAACATGTTCTAAATTTGTTAATTTTTTTTTTAATTAGAGGCAGAGTCTCACTTCATCGCCCTTGGTAGAGTGCCATGGCGTCATAGCTCACAGCAAAGTCCCACTACTGGGCTTAGGCAATACTCTTGCCTCAGCCTGCCGAGTAGCTGGGACTACAGGTGCAAACCACAATGCCCGGAAATTTTGTTATTGTTGCAATTTGGCTGGGGCCAGGTTCAAACCCACCACCCTTGGTATATGGGGCCAGTGCCCTACCCAGAGAGCCACAGGCACCACCCAATTGGTTAATGTTTTAAACAAATTGAAATAGGTTGAAAGTAATTGTAAATAAGCCCTAAGTGCACAGATAATTTGCAGGTTCTTGAATCTTGAAATGACAGTTGAAATAAAATAATATTGGCATTTAATATTATTTTCAACTTTCTCTGACCCAACTTTGAAAGAAACATAAAATCTTGCATTTTAATTTTTTTAGCTACTGTTTAAATATACAATTTACAAATTGGCATAGATACTGTATAATATAGAAAAAGGAATATTTAATTTAGAGTTAAAGTAGACTAAAGAACAATTTCTACTACCTAACACCCTGGGATAAGTTATTTAATCTTATTTGGTGTGAGGGTTTTCTTCTGTAAGATTATAATACCACCAAAGAGTACTGTAACAATCAACATCAGTACACCTGAAAACATAAAATTTTCTAATACTGTAGCAATTTTTTTTTCAAAAGTGTTTATTTTTCCCCAATACTTCTCCTATGGAAACCAGTAACATAAGTGCAGTCTAAGGCTTTTAAGTACAGTGGGTGAGAAATAATTAGCAGACTAGCCTTATTTATTGAGGAATGCCTAAGTAAGTAGCCCAAGGGCCCATCGATCCACAAATGGATTAACAATTGTGGTATATGTACACCATAGAATACTATGCAGTCATAAAGAGGATGGAGACTTCACATTTTTTATGTTTACCCAGATGGAGCTGGAACATATTCTTCTTAGTAAAGTAGCTCAAGAATGGAAAAAAGTATCCAATGTATTCAATACTTCTATGAAATCAGTACATAATCACCTACACATTCATAGGAATGGTAAAAGATAACTTTAGTCCAGAAAGAAGGAGGAAAGAAGAAAAAGAGGGGAGGGGATGGAGGAGGCCAGAAGGAAGGAGAGTTTTGGGTGACCTAACTTAATGTGCATAATGCAATGATATATTTCTAAACTACTAAGAATAGGATATGAATGTCTTACCATAACAAATAAGTAAGTGAGGAGATGATTATGTTAATCAGTTAGATATAAGCATTCCACATGTATTTCAAATAAGCATATTGTACTTCATAAATGCATTAATATACACAGTTATGATTTACTAAAGAATTTTTAAAAAGTATACGGTTAACTTCATTTGTGAGTTCTAATGGCAAATGTCTTGGCAGTCCCAAGTGAGATGTATAATTAGAAGGGTCAACAACTATGAGTAATTTTAAGCAGTTAAAATCTAGGATTACTTATGGGTATAAAAATAGACAAAAGCCCTGAAATTGGAGGCATGCAAACTCCTTAAATATCAGAGAGAAACTGATATATATTATTTTTTGGTTAAGTAGCCTTACTATGAAAACCCACAATCCAAAATGCTCCAAAATCTGAAACTCTGTTAGCACAAACATGACACTCAACGTATATGCTCATGGAAGAATTTCAGATTTCGAATTTTTAGATAGTAATTCTCAATTGGTAAGGATTCAGCAATTATTCCAAAATAAAAAAAAACATCAAAAATTCAAAACACTTCTGGTCCCAATCATTTGAATAAAGGTTATTCAATCTGTAATATATTTTGGAATTGAGAATAGTTCAGTAAAAATCAGAATTCATTCTCTCTCCTTTCTCTCTTAGAAATTTGTGAAAGTAGATTTTTCCTTATCTAATGACTTGGTTTATTTTTACAACTCTATTGTAATCCTGTTATTATTGCTATTGTTGTAATTTTCATTTATCTGTAGAGAGTATTGGTCACATACAAGTGTGTCAATGAATGAAAATCACCTTAATTAAGTTGTGGT
Organism: Galagoides demidoff; assembly: GCA_963574575.1. NCBI lineage: Eukaryota > Metazoa > Chordata > Mammalia > Primates > Galagidae > Galagoides > Galagoides demidoff. The sequence goes on from CAUYQV010052435.1 coordinate 12,912, forward strand.
ACCCTGAATCAGATGAATGTTCGTTGAGATTAGGTTGGTATTCTCTACTTGAAAATACTTCCATGTTATGACAAAAGATGTTTTTTGTTTTGTTTCTGCCTTATGTGTTTAGTGTATTCTTTTTAGCTCTTTAATTTGTTATAGTTTTTTTTTAATTCAAAGAGGTTATCATCTGTATATGTTCATAAGTATTTATGGAGTAAATTATACCACACACATCCCAAGAACTTATTCTAGTTCTGTATGACAAATGAAGAGTCTCTGATCAACACTTTCAACCTTTCTTGGATTGAATGTCTTCACCTGTGTGAATAAAGAGATTGATTGCATCAATGATCTGCCCATGATTGCTAAAGTAAAAATGATTACTATCTCTGTTTTACTATAATTCAAACTGATGTTCAAAAATAAAGTTCATCATCCACTGGCACTTATACATTAAAACAGTAAAATTTAGAGAGTCTTGTGATAGTTGTGACTATTTTCCTTTTGTTGTCTGTATTTGACAACTTCATATGTCACAGATATAGAAAGAAATAATTCTGTGCTTCCTTTTGACCCCCCCCAAAATATTATTTCCAATGTAATCTTAAACAAAAAGAGCAAACCTGGAGGCATCACTTATCCTGTAAAGTTATAGTAACCAAAACAATGTGGTATTAGTACACAAATAAAAACACAGAGCAATGTGAAATAGAACAGTGAACCCAGAGTTAAACCATCTACCTATAACGAACTGATCTTTTACAAAGCAGACAAAAAAACAAACAAACAAACAAAAAAACATACTGCTGAAAAAGAAGCCCTATTCAATAAATAGTGCTGGAAAAACTGGATAGCCACATCCAGAAAAATGAATCAAGACTTCCACCTTTCACTACTCATAAAAATAATTTCAGATGGGTAAAAGACTTAGATTAAGGCATAGAACCTTAAGATTTCTAGTCTAAGAATTTATTTGTAAGACCACAGAAGTAATCACGGCAACAACAAAAGTGAATAAATGGGACTTGATTAAATGAAAAAGATTCTGCACAGCTGAGGAAACCATCAAGCAAATAGACAACCGACAGCATAGGAAAAATATTCACAAGATATATATACAATAATATCAAAATATCTAGAATTTACAAAGCTTTTAAATAAATCAGCAAGAAAAAAAAATCCTATTAAAAAATTAGCAGAAGACACGAAGGAAGGTTCACAAAAGAAGAAAGCAAATGACTAAGGACTGTATTAAAAAAAAATTAATGTCACTAATCATCAGGGAAATACAAATTGAAAACACAATGAGATGTCACATTACCCCAGATAAAATGACATTAAAAAGTTCAGAAACAGTAGGTGCTGGCATGAATGCAGAGAAAAGGAATGCTCGTGTGCTGTTGGCGGGACTGAAAATTACACCAATTCCTGTGGCAAACAGTATGGAGATTCTTCAAAGAACTAAAAATGGACCTACCATTAAATTCAGAAATCCCAAATGGGGTCTCTACTAAAAGGAAAAGGAGACTTTGACCACAAAGATTTTTCATGCACACAAATGTTTATTATGGAAAAATTCACAATTGCAAATATGTGGAATCAACCCAAGTGTCCATCAATTCATGAGTATATTAATAAAATAAAATTTTTATACCATGAAGAACTAATCAGATATAAAAACTATAAATTAAGCCTTCTGTCGTGTTTGTATCATGAAAATATCTTCTCCATTTGTCTCTTTGAAGTTGTCTCTTTGCTTTGTTGATTGTGGTCTTAGAAAATTTTTGACTTGATCAGGACCTATTTTGTTGTTGTTGTTATTGCTACGGTTTCTGATGGGGTTCTTCTTCATAAGTTATTTTCATAGCCCAATAAGATTCAGAATTTTCCTACACTTTCTTCTAGGGATTTTATAGTTTTATGTTTAGATTTAAATCTTTTATACATTGTAAGTTAATTTTTGTAAGTGGTGAAAGGTGTGGGTGTAAAAATATGGCAAAGGGTTGGTAACCAGAATCTACAAAGAACTCAAGCAAATCAACAAGAAAAGTACAAATAACCACATCAAAAACTGAGCAAAGATATGAACAAAATCTTTTCTGATAAGGACAGAGGAATGGCCGATAAACACCTGAAAAAACGCTTATCATCCCCAATTGTCAGAGAAATGCAAATTAAAATCACTTTGAGATATCACCTAACCTCAGTGAGAATTGCCCACAAGTTAAGGTCCCAAGACAGCAGATGCTGGTGCAAGTGCAGAGAAAAGTGAATACTCAGGTACTATTAGTGGGACTGTAAACTTGGACAGCCTTTAGGGAAAGAAATATGGAGATTCCTCAAGAACTAAAAGTAGACTTCTATTTGATCCCACAAATCTATTACTAGGTATTGAACCCCCCAAGGTTATTTTACCATAAGATTATTTTCACTCAAAAGTTTATAGCAGCTCAATTCATAAGCTCAAAGATATGGAAACAACCCAAGTTACCTTCAATCCATGAATGAATTAATAAACTGAGGTATATGTATTCTGTGGAGTACTATTCATCTATAAAACATGGTAATTTTCTATTTTTTTTAAAATTTGGATGGATTTGAAGAGCATTCTCCTAAGCAAAGTATCGGTAGAATGAAAACAAAACAAAACAAAACAAAGCACAAAACAAAGCATTATGTATACTCAACACTAAACTGAGACTAGTAGATTAACAAGTACAAGTCCACAGAGAGAAAAATTCAATTACATCCAAGTTGAAGAGAGGAATGTGGGAGGGAAAAGGTTTGGTGATAACCCACTAATGGGTACAATACACAGGTATATGGCACACTTCCTTGGTGAAGAACCCAGCTACAACTAAGACTTGACCTTATAAACACAAATATTATAACCTAATTGTGTGTACTCACATATTAATCTGATTTTTTTAAGATGAATTAATATATTCTGCAATAATCAGGATGGAACTGGAGAACATTCTCCTAAGTGAAGTATCTCAAGAATAGAAAAACACACCTCACATGTACTCACAGCTAAATTTGAACTGACGAGCACACATGTGCACAGAGGGAATAAAACTCGGGGGAAATCAACCAGGGAAAGAGGGGAGATGTGGAGAGGGGAAACCTACCTAGTGAGTACAATGAACATTATTTGGGTGATGGGCACATCTATAGTCAAGGACCCAAGAATTACAAAAGTGATCCATATAGGGTGGTGCCTTTGGTTCAAAGGAGTAGTGAGCCAGCCCCATATACTGGAGGTGGCAGGTTCAAACCCAGCCCTGGTCAAAAACTCTACCAAAGGCAACAAACTGAGACTCTGTCTCTACAACAAAAAGGAAAAAGAAAAAAGTAGATTTTTTTATGTAATCGTTTTAATTAAACTATTCTTGCAAAATAAAAAAGGAATTACAATTTATTGAAATAATTAAATTTATTGCTATAATTAAATAATAAACTTAATTATATCTATAATCAATAAATACAGATATAATACACAATACAGATATGAATCACAATACAGATATTTTTGTCTGTACTGTGAATGAGCTAGGTAGGTGATTGTGTTCTCACCATGTAAGTGAGGAAAATGATTTTCAATTGTTAGGCTAATATCATGTGTATTTTACAACAATAAAATGATTACAAATAAAGAATTGTTAGTTATCTCAGATATCAGAGTATTGGAAGATATATGTGACTTCAATCTATATCTGTATAGGACCGACTCTATATTATATCATGATAATTTTCTTAGGAAATATGGCCAATCATATTTCATTAAACATGACTGTATCAGGTAGTTTGATTTTTAGGAACACTCCCATCCTATAAATCTCCCTCCTTTGCCCCCAAATTCTCTATTTTTTCATAATTTACACTTTTCATTTGCTAGAAACCTTAAATCAGATTTGTAATGTCTAATAGTAAGGAGAATTGTTACTGGACTTATGACAGTTAAGTTTTAGCGAGATGTTAAATAGCAGAATAGTTAAGTACGTGCCCTATGGAGCTGGGATTATTGAATTTTAATCTCTGCTCCAAGGCTTATTAGGCTTGTGATCTGTAAAAGTTAAATGAACTCTCCGTGCTTTAATATCCATGCTTTATATAGTAGGGATAATAATAACCGTATCTCACTTGAAACTTTGATAGAAGAATGAAATGAGTTACTTTTATATGGAGAAAACATGAAATATAGGAAATGAGGTAAAAGCTAGGTATTTTTATACCACTGGAAAACTGCACTATTGGTGTCTTTAAGCCATTCCATATAATTTGAGTTTTCTATACTTGTCTTAAGAGCCATTTATGCATTTTGGGGTTTATTTGATTTATAAAATATGCCCCACCACCACTCACCAGTTTTCTTGACCTCATCCTTCTCTGATATGATTGTCAAACTTTATATGTTGATCTTGGAATCTCTGATCCCATATTTTAATTAGAACTTTACTTGTATTGCTTCACTCTATAGCATGGCTTTGGAATTTCTTACCATCTATATTACATCCAATATCTAGATATAATTGGTCTGAAGAAAATGCTTGAGTCATTTCTTTGGTCCCAGACAGTTCTATCATACTGACTCCATTTATAATAAGAGAGGAGGTCTCTGGAAAAACAAGTCCTATGAGCTGCCATTCTGGTGAGAGAGAGAGAGAAAGAAAGAGATCGAAGTAAAGTCTAGGTCAAAGGTTAATTTCCAGTAGAGATACTATGACCCTCGGTTCAGAATGTTGGGGACAAAAGTACAATCTGCTTAGAGGGAATTTCATCTACAATATGGTTTACACTGTTTATCTTTGTTTATAGGCTCTCTGCCTTGAGCAAGAGTGATCGATGTTATATTTTTAGTCAGTGGACAGAATAATAGCTTTCTTTGATGGATAGATTTAATGTGGTGTGTTATAATCTGTCATGTTTTGTATTTCAAACTCTAGTAAGTTTTGAACATTTACTAATGTGTGTGAATTCAGTTCTATGCTAGAAGAAGTTGAACAATATTATGCCAGAGAGCACAGAACTGAAAAATTGGGGAGAATAATGAGTGACAAATACACTCAAGAAAGGAGGACAACTGTTATTTTGTGAGTATGGAATCAAGGGGAAAGTAAAGATACATTTTGAAACACCTATTCTGTGTAAAAGGCTGTGACAACATTTGTTTATTCTCCATGTACTTGTTGTTATAGTTCTTTACAGACATAAGGAGTGTGCCCCACACTTCCTTTGTAATGCTCCTACAATCTTTGTGTAAGTGTTCTCAGAGGGATCATTCACATATGATTGACAATCTAGATTAGATTGGCAGTAGGTACAGATGAAATCAGGGCATAGGTATAATAAACACCAATTATAAAAGAAAGATTAGAAAGATAAGATAATAAGACAAAAATAAGAAAATAAGACATAGGTTGGGTGGTGCCTGTGGCTCAAAGGAGTAGGGCGCTGGCCCCATATGCCAGAGGTGGTGGGTTCAAACTCAGCCCTGGCCAAAAACTGTTAAAAAAAAAAAAAGAAAGAAAGAAAGAAAATAAGACATAGGTATAATAAACACCAGTTATGAAAGAAAGATATATCAGCAACAGCAGGGAGTTGTGTGTGGGACATTTTCAAGCCTGGTTTGCTGTATACTACTTCATTCAGATAACGCATTGCTGGGCATGCCCAACATAACATTTTTATAGAGAAGAAGATGTCACCATGTTAGACAGCTCAGGTCACTTAATAATTTTATGGAGTAAGAAAATTTTTCCATCTTTTTCTAAGGTGAAGTAATCCAGATACCGCTTCTCCATAGCATAGTTAGATGTAAAGAATGACATAGCATTATTTCAAAACCCTATGGCCATATATGGGGATTATACCATTGGGACCCTGCAAAGCCTCCAATCAAAAGTCTTATTCATCACAGACACTTCAAAAATCATAGCTACCTCCTAGATGCAAATGACCCATGCAACAGAGTAGCTTGGCCTGAACCCAGCATTCATCATTGACACTTTTCTTGCTTTGAGACAATCTTTTGGGTTACCCCATAAATGGGTTTGAATAGCATTTCCATCAAGAATATATAGTTCTTTAAAATTTACCAAAGTTTACTAAATGTTGTATAATCTTTCATTTCAGAAGAGATGCACGTATACTCTATAAGACATAGGTAATATTTATATATTATACATGTTTACTTAGAAACTTTTATTAATGTGGAAGCCCATTAAATTTCTATTTATTTCGTACTTTAGCACACATATGTCTTACCAAGGTATCTAGGTTAATTATTACTTATGTCCTATTAGCATCAATCTGTGGGATATAATCAATTTAATGAAATAGGCAATGAAGAAAATATCAATGTCTCTGTGGGCTGGATGATGACATAATCAATACATCTCTGGGATAAGACAGCAAACCTATATTATTGCATCTTCCAGCTACATGCAAACTGGTCTGGTGTCCCTACTAAGAAAAAATAATACTTTACCAGATCAATACTTGACTATCTGCTCCCAGAGAGGTGTGCTCACTAGTGCTAGAAAAGGTATCACCCCTGCAGCAACATTTGAAATTGAAGTCTCCACTGGATTAAGTTTTGAACCACTGTCCTTCTTCTCCGAGGTCCATTTATCTTTGACACAGAAAAATGAGCAATCAGAATTCAGATGTGATTGGAATCACCAAGCCTACATAATTCAAATTTGTGATGGTTGAACTCATCTCACAGTCTTTCTAGGAAAGGCTTTTGCTTTTGGATTAGTAATTCTGTTGTTAGAAACAGCTCTAGATGTTCCCACATGTCTTTTTCTACCATGATAGCTCTTACTTTGGTATCAGGTAACCAAGGTAGGGTTTTTGCTAATTGCTACGATTCTCTGTTTCAACTATGCATGTAATAATTGAGCAGATAACTGTAGCATGGGTTTGTACTACTCTTCCTGCTCCCAGTGTGCTGTGGGCCTGAGGCATTCCCATTGATCTTGTGACTACTGCAACTCTCCACACTGATGACTGGACCACTGTGGCAATTTTTACTTTTAGGACTAGTCTTATATCAAGTCTATGTTCAAGTATCTCTGAAAATTCTAATTATTTGCCCCTCATTTATTCACAATCACTCTGATACATAATTAAATTGAAGTAGGCATAGACTGTAAAGAAGATTTATGGAATACATTTTTGGCAGGGCTGCCCTCCTTCCTCCCATCCTCTCTTTCTTGCCAAGGGTTATGACTATGTAAACTGGTCCAACCCTAGAACATGGTAGAGGGGACAGAAGTCTCTACTCTGGCTGTTGAAATCAGACTTGTGTTCACCAGACCTTGAACTCTCAAGTAACAAAATTAATAGATTTAATTATCTATTTTAGTCCCAGGAAACTGTAATAAATTAGCCAGAATCAAAGATCTTTATAGGTCTTTACTGCCAATGACAATAAGGACTATCAAACTTGTCTTTGACAATTAAGTGCAAGCCATTTTTCCCCTTCACCTTCCGTATCTATCCCCTCTACTCAATTTCAATACTTAATCTGATGACATCAGTTCCCACTGTCACTCCAGGCCTGTAGAGCATAGATTGCCATTCAGAGCTCCCCAAGGTTGCTAATGTTCCACTTGCAATGCATTAATCTTCAGGGAAGACATGTTTTCCTCACTGAGAAACAAAGTTAGGGGTTGAGCAAGCAGATATTACATAGTAAGTCTACCCCAAGATTTTAATTTCAATCTGCCTGTGGATACCTCCTCCTGCAGCAGGCTGTCCAGTAGCACCTTCTGGGATGATGGCGCATCTTAGATCAGTGACATCTGGTAGGGTAGCCACTAGCTACATCTGACATTTGAATACTGATAACACACCTAGGACAAACACAAATGAGTTTCATTTTAATCAGTATAACTAATTTTAATTAAAATAATCACACATATCTAGTATTATCGCATTGAAAAGCAGAGTGAAGTGCTACAAAAAGAAACCTCCAGCCATCACCATTTCACTTGGTATAAATTAAACTCCGTTCTATGTTTTAGGCAGTCAACCAAACAGTCCTAAGATGTCTCAGCTACTTAACCAAACACATAGAAGTGAGATACTGATTACTGCAGTTGTATCAGTAATAATAGATTGGCTCGGCATGGTGGCTCCAGCCTGTGACTCTAGTATTCTGGGAGGCTGAGGCAGGAGGATCCCTTGAGCTCAAGAGTTTGAAATCAGCCTGAGTGAGAGTGAGACCTCATATCTATTAAAAATAGAAAAAAATTAGGCAGGCATGGGAGTGGGCCCCTGTAATCCCAGCTACTCAACATGCTGAGGCTGGAGGATTATTTGAACCCAGAAGTTTGAGGTTGTTGTGAGTTTGGCTGATGCCATGGCATTCTAGCCTGGATAACAGGGGGAAGCACTGTCTCAAAAAAAAAAAATACTAATAATGGTACTATTTTGTTCCAATATTATAATCATCTTCATCCATCATCCTTGGAATCCATTATTACTTTAGCAAAAAGCCAATTCCAGATTCCTAATATTCAGGTTCTCTTGCCTGGGAAACCACATCTGGTACTAATAGCTATTTTAGTCAAACTCCATTCAGAGAGACAGTAGCACAGAGTGACTATGATTTCTGTGTAATAATGAATTTATTTGTAGGGATTAATCCTTACAGAGTCATTAAGAGAGCTCCGGAAGGGGAATTAGAGATTCAGATACAGAATAACTAACCTGAATTCTTTAATCATAGGTTGGCATTGATAAACTGGAGTTTCCCAGGAAATCTGAGGCACTACGTGTATTAAGCCACAGAACTAGGACTGTGAATGGGGTGCCTTTTGACAGATTTATCAGAAGTTGTTAACTCCGATTAGCTACTGTGGAGCTTTAGCCAAATATGGTGGTGGATTTGGGGCCACTGTTTGTCAGCATTGCCAATGATTAGGGAGACACGGTGAACATGAACAGAAAAATAAAAGGTAAGCTAAGACCCGGCGAGCCCTCTGCATTTGCCTATCACCACATTTGATGGTGAAAACCTAAGCTTAGTGACCACTGCTTCATTGGTCTTCCACCTCTCATGGCAGCTTCTGTTTAGGCCAATTCCAATCTGAGAACATATAGGAAGTTGTTCTGGGAAATGTAATTCCTGGATTAACTAAGTTAACATGAGTAAGATACAGCATACTTATTTCTCAATTTCATGGTATATCTCTTGCATTAACAATGATGTCCAAAACAATATCTGTCTCAGATTTTTAATAAGTAACTGATGTTAGCTGACGAGATTTGGGGACGGAAATGTAATGCATAGTGTTAAAAACTCCTAACTAGATTTCCTTTAGTATCTTTGATGCAACACAACTCCCTGCTATGAAATAGTGTTTGCTGGAGAAAGAAGCTGCTTGTGCCTGCAAATCCAACAACACCCACTAGGGTGAAAACGTCTTATGAACTTCTGAGTTATAGAGGTCACCTCCAAGAGCCATAGTTTTGACTAATAAGCACCTTTATGATTATAACGGATTAGATCAGGTAGATGGACTTAGTCACGCTGTGACAGGAACATTTTATCATCTGGGTAACTGGAATTAAGGCAAAGAGAAAGGTCTGCCATGCGCACTGTGAATTGTAAACTCAGCAGCTGTCAGACATTGTGGTCTGTCATATAGAACAAATAAGGAAAGTGAATCAATATGACCTGGGAATGGAGAAAAGAAAAAAAACAACATGGAAAATGTTATTGCTATGAGATGTGATGTCCAGGGAAGAATATTCCTCATCACTTAGTCTCTAATTTTTTTCCTGAGGTTCATTTCCACCTTGACATCCATGAAAATGCTTTTTGTTTGTTTGTGTTTTATATTTTTCAGAAGGCTTCCCTGCTCCGACTAAGTGAGTTTGGACGTCTTCCTATTCAAATGTCCTAACTACTATGATGTCTGATTTGAATTGTTCCAGATAGTAATATGTATAACATAGGCAGTAACAAGAAAATCATTTATTAACTTATTTTCATTCTAACAGTAGAACAAAAATGCCTATTTTTCAAGTGTTCCTGTGTATCACAGCTTTAGGAAAACGGATCAGAATGTTATCATATGTACAAAAGCAAAAAAAAAAAAAAGCATGTCGGGGAGTCAGAGTAAATATAGGGTTTTAAAGAGCCAATTCTAGAGCCAGATGGCTTCGGCCCAACTTGTAGTTCCTCCTGTTATGAGTTATGAATCCTTGGATGTGCAGTGATTTTTCATAACTCTCACACAGTTTTTCTATAACTAGTTTGTCTACTGAGTCGCTCAACAAAAGGCTTCTTTTGTTGTCATTTGTGTGTGGTATTTCTGCATTTATGATACTTTATGTATTTCTAATGTGGGACCCTCATTTCAATTCTATGTAAAATGGGCATGATAATAGTACCAGCATGATAAAGTTGTCTCCATAATTGCTTGTATTAATAATACACATAGCACTAAAAGTATATACTATTAAACATTTAATATGTGTTAATGTCATCAATGTCAATCATAGAAGCCCTTATCCCCAATATGAGAGTATTTGCCAGATTGAGTAGGAGAAATTTCCTAATCTTGATAGAGTATTACTAAAAGAAAACTGAGCATTTGCACGCTCTTTCAGGTTCAGGTTCTCTTTCAGGTTCTCATAATCCAGAGAGATAATGGAGTTTCTCAAGTTGGACACAAAATACAATTTTATATTTTGTATGTTGGTTGACAGCAATTTCACAGCAAAGAGAACATCATAAATTCCTACCTGGATCATGAGTACAAATTCTGCTGGCACAAATGTCTTCAGATATGGAGAATGAAAATAGTGATTTCTGATTTGTGCCTGGGATCACCATGCTCCTTGGGTTTATTTATCACATATTAATATAACGCAGGTATCTTTTGAATGGACTACATACATTGTAGCGAATGGAAGTACAGAAGGATAAGTGGTAACCTTAAAAGGGAAGTTAGACAGAGATCATTTCGTTTCAAAGATGTTTCATAGTCAGTATCCATATAAATGTCTTAACACAATAACTAAGAAACTGTGGTGAAGGCTATGTTAACCAGTTTGATCAAAGTATTTCAAAATGCATATCAAACCAGAACAATATACCCCATAATTGCACTAATGTACACAGCTACAATTTAATAAAAAAAAAAAAGAGAGAGACAGAACTTCCTAGAAAAAGAGGCCATGATACTTGGATAGTTACATTTAAAACACATGCAGAGGGGGCCAGACAAAAGTAATGAATTATTCACCCGTGACAGTATAGTAAGATACTTGTCATTCTTGAAAAATAAAACCTATATTACATCTCAAGCAATTTAATAATTTATTGTTTTCAATTTTCTCTAGTCTATAAATCAGCGATGCTTCTGATGTGCAGTGATTTTTCATAACTCTCGCACAGTTTTTCTATAACTAGTTTGTCTACTGAGTTGCTCAACAAAAGGCTTCTTTTGTTGTCATTTGTGGCATTTCTGCATTTATGATATTTGATGTATTTCTAAAAATAATTTTTTTATTGCAGCTTTGCTGACGCCTCTATCTAAGTACTTAACCCTCTTCTCTGTAGATAGGATAGTCCGCAGGGTGTTACAAACCAGGAGGATACGTCAGCTCAAACCTACATATTTCTGTGAGCAATGATGTGATTTTCAGCTCCTTAATATTGTTTTCAGGTTTTCCTCCCTTGTATGGTCCTAGGGTCAGTTTCCAGAATAAAAGAAGCTTTTGAGATTTCCTTAGAATTAAGAGCCTGGCGTGTGCTCCTGATTTGACACAAGTCAGAGATCTAGGACCCTCCTTCAGCTTCCAGATCCCATTCTGGGCCCTGTTGCCCCTGCCTCCCATTTACTGCCTTCTTAATAAGTAATCAAATTTGTTCACTGAACAAATGAAGGATAAAATGAAGAAAAATAGTTGAATTTGTGCCACTGCTAAGTCTTTGTTTAAACTGATGTGCTCAGGAATGCTCAATGTGGATTTCTAAATTTTAGGAAATAAATGTCCCCTTCTCACAAAGTGGATTGTTCATTTTAGCATCTGGTTTGGCTGTGGTCTGATGTCCATTTATTTTCCATTAGTCGTGCTTTATGGAGGGTGAGGATGACAGCGTATGTCACTTTATCCACAGATCATCACAATTGTGCTAAGGAAAATGCTTTCTCAGACCAGTACTTGGGATCTCACATTCTTATCATAAATTAGTCCTGTGATGGACTGTTAACGGTTACTTTACTTGTGATGGACCTAATTCAACCCTCTTTCCTATGTCATTATGACTGTAACTGCCCACTGTTCCCTGAAAACAATGGTGGATCATGGAAACATTTCAGAGGACAAAAGCCAAGTGAAGTATTATCATGCTTAAATGGGGAAAATTAGAATGCTAGGATTTGTTAATTAATTAATAATGAGTGATGTCCATACCACTATTCTTGGAAAGACATAGAGAAATTTATAAATGTTTTTGGTCATCATTGATGTTATTTCCCTATTAGAAATTTAGTAATAGATATTAATGCACTAATTTACATTATATTCAATTCAATATTAGGCTAAGGCAATCACAAGTAGTGGATAGAGATAAAATAACTACCCCCAGCAATCTATAATTTTATTTTAGTTGACTATAAAGAACAACGTTACAGATAAGCATTGGTCTGTGAGAGGTATGTTTGCCATCACTGTGATTCTCTGCTGATCCTACATATTCAGCCACCATCTTCTGGTTCAAGCTCTAGTCATCACTCTTACATTACAGCAAATAAAAAGCAGAAAGTCACAAAAATGAGAACAGCCCTTATGTATTAGTTTTCTGAGGTTGTTATAAAGGGACCAGAGGCTGGGTGGCTTAGATATCAAAAATATTTTCTCACAATTGTGGGGGCTAGAAGTCTAAGAGCAAGATAGTAGCAAGATTGATTTATCTCTGAGACCTCTCTTTTTGGCTTATCAAGTGGTGGCCTTTTCCTTGGGTCACTGGGTGCTGTTCCCTCCATGCTTGTCTCTGTTCTCATCTCCTTTCTTACAAGGACACTAGTCGTATTGAATTACTACCCTGGCACAAGACCTCACTTAAAATTAATTATCTCTTTAAAGGATGTATGTTCAAATATGGTTACATTCTGAGGTACCAGGAGTTAAAGACATTTTCTTATAAAAATATAAGATCAATCCAAATATCAGCAGAAAAACTGAGCATTTGGGCCTGAGACAGACATGATAACTGAACAAGTGCGGAGTGTGCAGAGATGTGACTAATGAGAACATCTTCAGTGTGCCACACAGTGGTTGTTCAATCTTACATGAACTTTGAAAATTCATATTTGCAGGAGAGAGTTTCTGATTGCCTAGAACGGCACACTCCCATTTCCAAGTGAAAGGATGACTGGAGATATTTAAAGATGCAGCACAAATCATTGCAATAGGTAAGGTACAGAGGGGGAAGTGGGTGCTCGATAGAGAATATGACAAAGATGCCCTTGCCAGAGGCAGAGAACATGGGTGCGGGATGGAAAGAAGCAAACTGACAAAACCCTCCCCGAATTTAAAGATTCTAAAGTATGCATCTCTACAAACATGGAGACAAATTCAATACTGAGTCCAAATGTAAAAGATCATGAGAGTTAAAAAATGGAAGGTAATGTTTGAGAGTGTGTGCATTAATTTTCACAAGTGAGTGTAATTTCAAGTCTTCTGTGGCGGAGTTCTGAGTTCATCCCATTGTGTTTGAAGAAAATACATTTATACTATCTGTCTTCTCACACCCATTGGGACTTAATTTGTAGCCTAGTATATGGTCTCTCCTGGAAAACGTTCCAAGTGACCTGGAAAGAATGTGCATGCTGTTGTCATGGGCCGTATGTGATTTTCTGTATGTGTATTTTAGGTCTAGTTGGTTTGTTGTATTAAACTCTATTTCCTTATTCTTCCTCTTTCTATTTGCCCTGTCTACTATTGAAAGTGAGGTATTTTCATGTCCATTTATTTTTGTGCCACTCATTTTCTCTTCAATTTGTCTGATTTTTTTCTCAAATATTTTGATGGTATGTCATTAGGTGCACATGAATTTCTTGTTGTGGCATTTTATTACTATATTGAATTTTCTTTTAATAAATAATGAATGTCCTTCTTTGACCTTGTAAACTTTTCTTTTTAATCTAAACTCTATTTTTTTCTGGTATTTGTAGAGTTACTCCTGCACTCCTATGCTGACTACTTGCATGGAATAATTTTTCCATTTTTTCTTCACTGTTAATCTCTTTATTTGGATCTAATGTGAGTCTTTTGTAGAATATATACTTGGACCATATATTTTTGCAGAAATTTATTCTATCAATTTCTTTCTTTTGATTGAATAGTTTAATCCACTTATATTGAAGGAATTACTTCTGCGCAGCACCTGTGGCTCAAGGAACTGGGGCGCTGGCCCCATATGCCAGAGGTGGAGGCTTCAAAACTGCAAAAAAAAAAGAAATTACTTCTCAGAAAGATACTTCCATTTAATTTTAATTTATATATGGCTTTATATTTGAAGCTTTTTTTTTTTTTTGTAGTTTTTGTCCAGGGCTGGGTTTAAACCCTCTACCTCTGGCATATGGGGCCAGCGTCCCACTCCTTTGAGCCACAGGTGCTGCTCTGAAGCATTTTTTTTCCTTAAACAACATTTAGTTGTGTCTTTTTGTTGTCATTTTTTTTTTTTTTTTGAGACAGAGCCTCAAGCTGTCACCCTGGGTAGAGTGTCATGGCATCACAGCTCATAGCAACCTCCAACTCCTGGGCTCAAGCAATTCTCTTGCCTCAGCCTCCCAAGTAGCTGGGACCACAGGCACCTGCCACAACGCCTGGCTATTTTTTGGTTGCAGCCGTCATTGTTGTTTGTCGGGCCCGGACTGGATTTGAACCTACCAGCTCAAGTGTATGTGTCTGGCGCCTTAGCCGCTTGAGCCACAGGTGCTGAGCCTTGTTGTCATTTTGTAATCAGTTTGGACCATCTCTGTTTTTTATTGGTGCCTTCACACCTTTGACATGCAAGATGATTGAGTGTACCTTAATTCATACCTAACATATTTGTCCATCTTTTGTATTTGTTGCCCATTTTCTTTGTTCCTTTTAAATTTTTTTCTGCTTTTTGATATATAACTGAGCATATTAGGTGATTCCATTTTCTTTCTGTAGCATATAGATTATACTTTACTATTTGCATCGAGCATCAGGTGTAGTTCTAAGCAAGCCATGCTGCTTTTTGAGTGTCTTTTAGTAGCAGACTTTCCCAGAGAGTTGATAGTAAGCAACAAAGGCAGACATTAGGCGTGCTGTGCAATGGATTTTATTTTGAATAAAATGAATTAATTACAAGTTAATACTGAATATAAAACATTTGGTAGAAGCTGATTCTTTTAATATAAAGAGACTCATTAAAATAATATTTAAATGTGTCATTACTGTCTTTGATACAAACACAGACAGCATGGGGTTTTGATTGAAACCATAGGCAGCACGGCTCCTGAATAATATTGCCCAATCTGCAGTTATGCTTTTTAATTGATAATTAAAAACTTCAAATTAAAAATCTCTATCTACACATGTCTATAGTATATGTATACCTGTGTATGTGTGTGCCTGTTTATGTGTAAGAACACATGTATATATGTGTATATGTATATATTTCTATAAAGTCATGAATCACTTAATGCGTGTGATATATTCTTAGAAACTCATGATTAGGTAACTTTCTTTGTGTGCATGTTATAGAGTTGTACTTATACAAAGCTAGATGGTTCATTAAAAATCTAGAGTATAGGCTCGGTGCCTGTGGCTCAATCGGCTAAGGTGCCAGACGCGTACACCTAAGGTGGCCGGTTCGAATCCCCAGCCTGTGCCAGCCAACAACAATGATGGCTGCAACCAAAAAATGGCCGGGCATTGTGGCGGGCACCTGTGGTCCCAGCTACTTGGGAGGC
>CAUYQV010052439.1:0-17769 GCA_963574575.1 Galagoides demidoff
ACGGAGCTAAAAATCATAGAACTGAAAAGAGAAATGGACACACTTACAATAAGAGCACCGTGGCATCATTATAGCTCCCAGCTACCTGAAACTCTTGGACTCCAGCAATCCTCCTGCCTCAGCCTCCCAAGTAGCTGGGACTATAGGTGCCCACCACAACATCCCACTATTTTTAGAGATAGGGGCTCACTCTTGCTCAGGCTGGTCTCAAACTCCTGAGCTCAAGCAATCCACCCACCTCAACCTCTCAGAGTGCTGGGATTACAGGTTTGATGTAATCATGCCCGACCCAGTTTTTCCCTTCTCTTTATCAGAAACCAGATATACCATTATATCTGAAGCAAGTTTCTTACAGAAAGCATATAGTTGGCTCACGTTTATCTACTCTGTCATTTTCTATCTTTTAATTGGTCTGTATAGAATATTCACATTTAATGTAATTATCAATACGATAGGGCTTAGATCTGACGTTCTACTTTGTTTCTCTGTTTGTTTTGCCTTGCCTTCCTACGGGTGATTGAACATATTTTAGAATTCCACCTTGATTTAACTATAGTGTTTTTGAGTGTAGCTCCTTGTATAATTTTTTTAGAAGTTACTCTAGGTATGGGCAGCTCCTATGGCTCAAAAGAGTAGGGTGCTGGCCCCATATGCCGGAGATGGCAGGTTCAAACCCAGCCCCGGCCAAAAACTGCAAAAAAAAAAAAAAAATAATTTATTCTAGATGTTATATTATATATATAAATGATCATGATCTACTGCTATCATCATTTTACCAGTTTAAGTAAAGTATGCAAAAAAAAAATTTTTTTTTTGAGACAGAGTCTCACTATGCCACCCTCGGTAGAGTGCCATGGCATCACAGCTCCCAGCCAACTGAAACTCTTGGGCTTATATAATTCTCTTGCCTCAGCCTCCCAAGTAGGTGGAACTATAGGCACCCGCCACAACGCCCAGCTATTTTTTGTTGCAGTTGTCATTGTTGTTTAGCTGACCCGGGCCAGGTTCAAACCCGCCAGCCTTCGTGTATGTGGCTGGCACCATAACCACTGTGCTACAGGCACCAAGCCGAAATATGGAAAATTTACTTCTCTTTACATCAATTTATTCTCTCCATTAATAATTGTCTGAAAATATTTTGTCTACATACATTCAGAATCATGTCAGACAGTGATACAATTTTTGTCTCATCCAACATAATGTAGAAAACTCAGGAGAAAAAAGGAAGTCTATCGTGTTTATTATAATTTTTTCCTCTGTTGTTCTTTCTTTTTTCAAGATGTCCCAAATATCCTTCTTTTATCTTTAGGTTGTTAAGTTTGAAATGTCCAATTTCCATGAGTACTAAGTTTGAGAGTTGATATCCCTGACATTTCACTCATTTTTTGTTTTTGTAGATAGCGTCTCACTTAATCACCCTTGGTAGAGTGCTATGGCATCATAGCTCACAGCAACCTCAAACTCCTGGGCTTAAGCAAGCCTCTTGCCTCAGCCTCCCAAGTAGCTGGGACTACTGGCGCCCACCACAATGCCCAGCTATTTTTTTTTTTTTTTTGAGACACGGTCTCGCTCTAGCTCAGGCTGATATTGAACCTGTGAGCTCAGGCAATTCACCCACTTCAGCCTCCCAAGTGCTGGGATTACAGGCATGAGCCACCACGCCCAGCTCTGACATTTCACTTTGACACTTCCTGTTTTATTTTCATTGTGAAGGTACATCCTCATTCTTTTGAATTCCTGTTTTGGCTTGTGACTGTTCTCGCAAACCAGCACGAGGAAATAGAAAGAGCTTAAGTGGTAATGGTGGGAAATTAGCAAGAAAGACACTCAAGTGACATACAACACACAAAGACAAAGATAGGATGGGGTCGGAAGGTCTGACGCAGCTAATGGCTGCAGCAGGCACCCAACTGTGGACAGCTGTATCTATACAGTGTCTTTAACAAGGTAAATCCTAACCCCTGGGGTAAATATTAGCGTTAAGGAGGAAAAGCTGTACTAAGGAAAGGACACGGGCTACGTGA
The DNA here is from genome assembly GCA_963574575.1 of Galagoides demidoff. NCBI lineage: Eukaryota > Metazoa > Chordata > Mammalia > Primates > Galagidae > Galagoides > Galagoides demidoff. The sequence continues at coordinate 2,025 of CAUYQV010052439.1, forward strand.
CTTCTGGCAGGTGAAAAGAATGTTAATCTAGGAGGAGAAAAAAAAACAAATCCCTGTTTTTCTTTTTAACTTTAGTGAATATGCTTCTTTGAAATATTTTTCTTTGTGTTTTTCTGTCTTGACTTAAAGGTCATTTAAAGAAGTATGCCATAAAACTTTTGCTCAAAGACAAGGCAAATTTGGTAATAATGGATGAAATGCTGGGTGATTTGAAGTAAGGCTTAACGTTTTGAGATATTAAACCAAACAAGAATAATGAGGCTTTTGGAAAGTCGTGGTAGTCTATTCCTCATTTCATGCATTGTAAAGCCATGGCAAAAGACACAGATATGGGGGAAAGATAGAAGAAATGAATAAATTTTTCTTCTTCCTTAGAAGTTTTTATTAATTAACTTTACAGAAGCGGAGTTTCATTTTTGGTGTTCAGGGAACCTTATCATTTCCATGTTTACAACTTTTCTTCTAAGTTACTGTCTTAAAAGAGAAGCGTGAAACTCAAGGCAAGAAGCTACATTAATTTGACTTCTAGAAATCGAATCCCTGTTTCTCTAGTACATTTTGAATTGGCATCACGTGTTTTGAATTTGAAGTGATGTCAGGATGATACGTAGATAGATCTTAGCTTCCTGAGTTGCTTGTTCACTTGAAGTAATTATATTTTTCTTGGTTTCCTAATTTATCCATTTGGGGGGGGAGGCACTCAGATTTATGAGAAAACAGTAATTAGTTTGGTGTGTGTTATAAAAGTTACAGTTTTACTTCCTGGGTTGTTACTGGATTCTTCTTTTCTTAGTTTCTTCAAAACTTTGCTAGTTAACAGGCTTCTGAACAAAAAAGGAAAAAACAAATCTAGGAGGAGCAGTTGGTGGGGGGAGCAGTTGTTCTCTGAACGCTTCCCCAGGCTGTGAGGGGTCCTGCCACCTCACAGTCCATTCTCCACAATTATCTTTCAATTGTTTTTCGTAGAGAAAATTTTGTGAAACCAGGAATAAAGCCAAAACTTCATGTTATTTTCAAATATGTGTTCCATTGCAGAACCAATGCAGCACACACAGTTTGAAATATCCAATGACGTGGTTGAGAAGGATGTGGCTACTGAACGCACAGTACACTGATGGGTAGAGAAGTTCTGATGCACTCAGGAAACTCTGGGAGCCACCGTGGGAGGGGTGGATGGACAGGGTGGCGGGTCAGAAGGACAAAGGGCAGAATCAGGTAGACCATGCGGGACAAGGGAAGGGACCCCTACTCTGAGTCAGCTCAGGGGTTGACGGAAGGGTTTGAACAGAGGAGAGACATGACTTGGCTCACTCTTGGACAGAATCCCTCCAGCTGCTCTACTGCCCACAGATTATAGGGAGGCAAGGGTGGAAGCAGAGAGACCAGCCAGGGGAGCAATCATCATCCTGCCGGCAACATGGCTTGGACCAGGGAGGGAAGTAAGTAGAGCAGGTAGCAAGAAGTCAGATGGAGGCCAGGCATGGTGGCTGATGCCTGTAATCCTAGCACTCGAGGAGGCCGAGATGGGTGGATCACCTGAGCTCAGGAGTTTGAGATCAGCATGGGCAAAAGAGAGATCCTGTCTCTGCTAAAAATAGAAAAACTAGCCAGGTGTGGTGGTACACACTTGTGGTTCCAGCTACTTAGGAGGCGGAGGCAAGGGGATCACCTGAGCCCAAGAGTTTGAGGTTGCTGTGAGCTATGGCACCACAGCAGTCTACTGAGGGTGACAGAGTGAGACTCTGTTCCAAAAAAGAAAAAATAGTAGCCAGATGGAAACTAATTTTTGGAGGCAGATCCGACAGGGTTCACTGAGGGATTAATTGAGGGGTGTGAGAGAAAGAGAGGCATCGGGGTGACTCCAAGGTGTTGGTGGAAGCACTCGGAAGCATGGAGCCGCCGTGACTAAGGTGGGGGAAGTCTCAGGGAGGGGCAGGTTTGTGGAGTTGGGAAGCAGAAGGGTGGTTTTGCAGGTGTTGAGGACAAGTTTCCTATGAGACCTCCAGGAGGTGGTATGTGGGAGGGGATGCATAATCCTGCCGGGCCTGGACCCAGGTCTGGGCTGGAGATATGAAGGTGGGAGTGGGCAGGCAATTTCAAAGGCAGAGATGTCCTAGAGAGTGAGTGTAGGTAGGAGAGAGATGGGGCCCAGGGACTGAGCCCCAGGGCCCTGCTTAGAAGGTTTGGAAAATGAAGGAGCCTGAGAAGACGCAGCCAGGGAGGTAGGAAGAAATCCAAGAGGGAGGGGGGTGTCCCAAAAAAGACAGTGTCTTAAGAAGAGGCATGATCAGCTGTGTGAAAGGAAAAGGCCCAGGGCAGACGCAATGGCTCACATCTAGAATCCCAGCACTTTGGAAGGCCAAGGAGGATCGATTGCGGCCAGAGTTTGAAACCAGCTTAGGCAGCATAGCAAAAAAAAAAAATGGGCTGGGCTTGGTGGTGTATGCCTGTAGTCCCAGTGTTTTGAGAGGCTGAGGAGGGAGGATCACTTGGGCCCAGGAGGTGGAGGCTGCAGTGAGCTATGATGATACCTCTGAACTCTGCAGCCCAGGAGACAGAGCAGGACCCTGTCTCAAAAGTGGAAGAAAGGAAGGGAGGGAGGGAGAAAGGAAGGGTGAGCAGACCCTAAAAGTGACCCCTGCTAGGCCTCTCAACCTGATAATTGCCTCTTTAGTTTTAAAAATAACTTCCCCAGGTATGACTTACATACTGCATATAATTTACATACAATAAAAGCACCCATTGGAAGCATGGGTTTGATGGGTTTTGACCAATGTATACACTCGTGCGAAGACCACCATAATCAAGAACATTTCCACTATCCCCAAAAGGTCTCTTGTCCCTTGGCAGTCAATCCCCTTTTCACCCCTCGGCCCCAAGAACCCGCTAGTTTGCATGTTGTCACTATGGACTAGTTTTGCCTGTTTCCTGAGTTAATATCAACGAAGTCACAGGGTTTGTACTGTTTTATGTCTAGCATCTTCCTCTCCATAGAATATTTCTCTCTGCAGGTTAATCCATGTTGGTGAAAGGATCCAGAGTTCACTACTTTTGTATTGCTAACTAGTTGTCCGTTGTAAACTATAATTTGTTTATCCGTTCACCACTGATGGATATTCATGTTGTTTCCAGTTTGGGGATATTACAGACTTTTACAAATACTCATATACAAGTCTTTTCATGGACCTGTTTTCACCTCTCTTCGACAAACCCCTAGGTGTTGCCTGCTCATGTAGTCAATGTATAAATCATTTTTCAAGAAACTATGTCTGGTCACTTCTTAATAGTCTCTTGGTCTGTGCTCATGCTTTGGATGAATTATTCAGCACACTGATTACCCGATATGAATATTCTAATTCCAACACCTGAAGTGTCGGCAGATCTGATTCTACTATTTGGGGTTTCTATGAAAACTTGTTTGTGAAATCTTATTTCTCTGTGTGCTTGTAAAATGTTTCACATTATGAACACATAGGCATTGGGACTCTAGGGAAATTTTTTTCGGGTCTCCATTGATATGATTTCCCCTAGAAAGGATTTTAGTTTGTTTTAGTTGACATCTGGGAGTAGGACTCCCCAAAGACTCCTTTACACTAACTTCTCAGCCTTGGGTTTCTGGTCCAACCAACAAGTGGGAAAGTGGGCTCCAATCTGTCTCCGAGGGCTGGCTCGGGAGAGTTGATTTCCCCTTTTATTCTGACTCAAAGCCAAACCAACCGTTTTTCTCACCATCTCCTTTTAGAAGACAGATGTTTCCAAGTTTATCCTTTCGCTAAAGATGTTGCCTGCCAAGGTTCTGACTTTATGTGGGCTCTCACCTCTCACTTTCTACGTGCTCAGTTCTTGGGCCCTGTCACCTGCCTCACGTGCCTCTTTTAAAAGCCAAGCTGTTCGACATAGCAGGAGAAAAGGTACAAAATGGCACAGCCACCTCGGAAAACACTTGGGCAGTTTCTTATAAAGTTGAGCAAATCCTCCCATACAACCCAACCATCTCACGCCTGGTTGTTTACCCAGGTGAAGGGAAAAATCTGCATTCTCACATTTACACCATCACCTCTACACAAACGTTTGTAGCAGCTCTAATCATTATAACCAAAACCTGAAAACAACTCAGATTTCCTTCAACAAGTGGATGGCTAAGCAAAGCACGGTACATCCATACAATGCTGATACACACACACACACACACCACGGATAAATCCAAAATGCATTATGCTGGCTGAAAGGTGGACTCAAAAGCCAACATACTGTACAAGTCCACATATATGACATCCTGGAAAAAGGCAAATAATATCAGCAGACAAAATAGATTGGTGTTTGCCAGGAGCCAGAGATGAGAAAAGGGGATTCAGCAGGCAGACGAGTTCAAAGGGACGCAGGGAAATTGAGGGGAGAGGAAGCAGGTGTGTATCTTGAGTGCGGTGGGGGCTACACAACTATGCAAATGCAATACTGCAACCACTGCAACTATGCAATTGGTCAAAACTCACAGAACTTCATACCAACAAGGGTGAATTTTGCTCTATGTAAATTTGACCATGGCTTAGAAAAACACCAGAGCTCTAGTTTACAGGAATCTTTTAGGGGAGCTGCGGGGTCAGGCCTCACCTCTTTGGATTTGTGTACATGTTCCCTTTTCCCTCTACTGTCTTGCCAGCTCGGTCATGCATTGGAATAGGTTCTTTTGGAGTTTTTGCTCCGAGCACCAGCCTGAGAGAGGAGACACCATCTTTTAACCTCAAAGGGTTTTCGTCCAAAGGAGAAAGACAAAACAGGCCAAGGAGAGCCTCCTCCCCAACAGCCCGGATAGCAGCTCCCTCGGGCGTTTCGGGGCTCCCCAGACCCACCTGAGATCACATAACTTTTCCATAAGGACATAATGGCTATAATTAACTGGCATAAAAATGTGATGCACAAAATGTGGCCAGGCTCACCGCCAGGGAGGCGGCATGGTGTGACTCACAGCACCGCTGCGGGCCACAGCAGGGCAGGCCCAGAGGGGCCGATGGCCAGATTAGGCTTGCGAGAGAGCCTCGCAGACCTACAGGTGTCCCCACGTGTGATGGCATCGAGGTCAGGACTCTGGAGATGGGCCTGACTCAGTCCTAGTCAGCGTCCAGAGGGGCCTATGCTCACCCTTGAAGGGAAATAGAATCACCAGCATCCCCTGCATGGCCAACCACCTGGAACTCTCTCCAGGCCTCTGTTTCAAAATTACCTATCTCAAGGGGCAGTGGTGAGGACCCAGTAAGCTGCTTTGTGTAAGCGCTCAGCACTGTGCCTGCCCCTCGAGAACTGCTGGCCATTATTATCCCCACCCCCATTTAACAGATGAGGTCACTGAGGCCCAGGGCTATTAAGGGACTTGTCCACAGCCACATAGCCACTAGGTTGCAGAATTGGGTCTATTAAAGTCTGTGTGGAGCAAGGTCATACCAAGCCAGACATTTCCAGGCCTCAGGTGGGACTAAAAATATCCCAAGAAGGGCGATGTGGCCCTCCTGGGCCCTTTCCCAGCTCTGAGCACCTCTACCCTGGCCACACTGTTAAACACCCATCCCTTTCTCTGCATTTGTTTGCCAGGCCTAAACACCTCCTCCAGGGAGCCTTCCTTGATTCCCCTTCCTCATCTCAAAGCACAGGGTTCCATTTCATTTACTGAGAGCTTTCTCACTACCAGCCACTGCCTGGGGCTCTGGGGCTGCAGCAGTGAGGGAGGCAGACAAAGGCCTGTCCCCGTGGAGCTGACATGCTCATGGAGGGGTGGAGTAATAAGTTTAAAAACAGCACACTTACTAACCAATTGTGATTAGGTCTATGAAGGAAGCACACAAGGTCTGAGAAAGCCTCGTAGACAAGGCAATGTTTAAGCCAAAACCTCAGGGAGGAGAAGGTCCCAGATGTCAGGAATAGAGAGTTCCAGGTTAGGGGGCAGAGCTGGGGCAAAGGCCCTGGAAAACCACCTCCAGGATTTAGGGAACTGCAAGGAGCCCTCTGTGGCCAGGAAGTTGAGGGAGGGAAGGGAGTGGGGTAGCAGGCAGAAGCAGCAGGCAGGACCTGGGTCATGTGTAGCCTTGTCCCCAGCCAGCCGAGTCCTTTGGCTTCGACTCTGAGTGGGGGATGGGGGAGGCCATCCTGAGGCTCTGAGCAGAGCATGCTGTCCAGGGAGTGGGTGCCGAGCAGGCAGGTTGGATAGAAGGGAGATTCAGTAGCCTAGACAGGGCTAAGAGCAACCAGGACTAGAGCAGGGGCAGTGTGGTGGCAAGAGGGGGACAGATGGGGCTCCAGAGGACCCAGGGCTCACTCTTTTCTAACTCTGCTGTCCACTGGTGCCCCCCACCCTTTCTCTGAACTTATTTCCTGACTCCAACTTCCTCCTATTCCAGGAAGCCCTCCTTATTCTCCCACCCCTTCAGCTTGCACCCTAGGGTCCTCTTTCCCTATCTACATCTCTGGTTGTTGAGAAGATTCTCCTGGAGCTGTGCACATCCTTGTTGCCCAGAGCCACCCCTTATAACTGTAGAATCAGCAGCTATAGCTGAGGGTGGGCAGTCTAAGACTGGGGAGACTCCTTGAGACCAGAGGCTGAGGGCAAGCTGACTTCAGAGGGGAACTGCTTTTTCCCCAAACACTTTTAATGTCCTCCTGCCTCAAAAAGGCTGCAGCTCTGGGCAGCACCTGTGGCTCAAAGGAGTAGGGCGCCGGCCCCATATGCTGGAGGTGGCACGTTCAAACCCAGCCCCGGCCAAAAAAATAGCAAAAAGGCTGCAGCTCTGGATCCAAAGGGTTTCAGAGTCACAGTCACTTTGTTCCCCCAGTCCTACCTGCTACAAAACTAGTGCTGGGCTGGAAACCTCTCCCTACATCCCACCCTTAATCACCAGGACCTGGTCCTAGCAACTTTTCTTCCAAACCCTAACTCACTTCTTTCCCTTCCTTAGCACCCTCAAGGCCAGGACCTTGCTTCTTTCACTCTCTCAAGAAACATCTACTGAGTCCCTACTTGTGTGCCTGGTCCTAAGCTGGCCACTGGAATCAAAGGTGGCCAAGTATAGCCATGCTTGAGGGGTTCACAGTCTGGGGAAAGTAAACAGGCAAACTCATGGTGGGGATGATGGGGATGGTGGGGATGGTGGGGAAGGTGGGGATGGTGGTGGGAATGATGGGGAAGATGATAGGGATGGTGGGGATGGTGGGGAAGATGGTGGGGAGGGTGAGGATGGTGAGCATGAGGATGGGGATGGTGAACAAGAGGGTGGGGATGGTGAAGGTGATGATGGAGATGGTGGCACCCATTTTTCGAGGTTCACTAGGTTCCAGGCATGATACCCACTTGACATCTAATCCTCTTAACAGCCCAGTGAGGTAAGAGTAATTATTTTAATCGTGAGTAACACTACTCACTAAGTGCCAGGCACTCTTCTAAATTCTTTACAAGTGTTAACCAAACACAGGCAGGTACTAGTATTGCCCCTATTTTGCAGATGAAGAAACTGAGGCACAGAGAAGTTTAATAACTTGTCCAAGGTCACACAGGCCATCATCAGCAGAGCAGAACGCATTTACTATGATGAATGTAGACAGCGGGCATTATAGGACAAAGGCATCCATCCTCCTGGCAGAGCAAGGAGACGTCATGAAGGAGGCGACATATTAAGTAAGTCCCAAGGGGTTAGTAGGGGTTTACCAGGTGGGCATGAGGGAGCGGGCATTCCAGGCAGAAGGATCAGTGGAGCACAGGCCCAGAGTTATGTGCAGAGAACTGGACATGGTCAGCATGACTAGATTATTGCAGTGGGGACCCTCAGGCTGGAGAGGTGGAAAGAGGTAAGATACCAAAGGGCACTGCAGACCAAGTTGAGGGGCTTGGAGTGTGTATCCTGAGGGCCATGGGAGTCTGTCTGTCCCCTAAACTGCTGAGTCCTACTCTCCACCTTGCTGGGTGTTGAAGAGATAAACCCTCCTTAAACCAGGCCTGCTCAGTGACCTCCCCCTGCTTCCCATTTTTGTCTCATCTCAGGCCAGCCCACTCCCATACCCAGGCTCTACATAGGGATTCTGCCCCATGCTCATGCCCCTTGTCATTCTACCCTCTCATCCTCCATTCTTCCCCCTGTCCAAAGCCTGTTCCTCCCCTGGGCTCACCTCTCCCCAGGCTCCCTCCCCCCAGGAAGCCCTTCCTGATCTCTCCAACCCTTATGAGCTTCCAGCCCAGCTCTTTGCAGCTGCACAGCACTCAGGATCCACCCCCTGGGAGGAATCCTGGGCTTCCAGCTTTCTTTTCCCCAGTCCTGGCCCCTCAGCTGGAATATGAGATCCTTACAGACCAAGACTGAATCCCATGATTCAGTAAATGGTAGATGTAAAAGGTAGGTGCTGTTTCTGAGTGTCCTGTGCTGTGCCCAGCAGCAGGGCCTTCCCAGGCTGGGCTCTGGGCTGCAGCGTGCAGTGCTACACTTAATCCTCCTAGTCATCCTGCAACTTGAGGAAACTGAGGCTCAGAGAGGTGAAGGAATTTCCAGGGTCACCTATTAGGATTTGACTTCAAGTCCACCTGCCTCTCACACCTGGCCTGGAGCCCATCACTTCCCAAGGGAAGTACACAGCAGGTGCTTAGTAGAAAGTCAGAGACTGACCCAAACACTGGTCCAGCCCAAGAGTCGCCTTCTGTGCAAAGTCCAGCCGTGGCTTTGTTCTTTCAGATCAGGTCCTCCAAAGGACCCCTGGCTGACCTCCCACTTACGGCTGTGGACACTGGCCAGCAATAACACTGGGGTCCACACGGCCCCACAAACCCTCAGGAGCTGGAAGCTGAGGTTTCAGAAGACCGAGCTCCTCTGACAGATGCTGACCTGGACTCACCCCAAAGGCTATGGGCAGAAATCTGAACTGAGGCCCCAAAGAGCCCAGCAGGGCCACAGGTGTGGCTCACATCACTCTGCTCTGCCCCTATGCAGCCAGCTAGTCACAATCACAGCAGACAGACGCTCAGCCCTGGCCGTGTGCCTAGCAGTGTGCTAAGCCCTCCTGGACATGTCTCCCCTTTCCTCCTGGCAATATTGTCACTATCCCCTGCACAGAGGAAGACACTCGATGCGTTTACTCCACCATCCAATCACCTGTTGAGTCTGCAAATATTTGTTGAATGCCTACTATGTGCCAGGCCCAGAGCCCCAAACCGGGTTACATAAATATGCAAAACACACAATCCCAACTCTTTAGAGCATAGCATCTGCGGAATGTCTGGCTTTGGGTTCCAGCCGAAAGTTCCCCCAGGTTGGGGGAATACAAAGGCCTCATTCATTACCGAGGGTGGAGAAGGGCAAATAACTTAGCACATCCAGAGCTGCCGTTGTTGCTGGACCAATAGACCCGTCCTCTTGGCACCCAAGTCAATCAATGAAGCAGCAGATGAAAGATCAACAGTTTCACTTTTATTTACAGAAAAGCCAGCAATTCTGGAGAACAGGGAGGGTATCGAAGAACTGCCCCCCCTTTCTCTTTGTTACTTTTTATTGTCCCAGCAAAAGTAAACATCAGCAATGTTATTACTCATCACAATACAGATCAAACAGAATCCCTCATAGGTTGCAAAGTATACAGTTTCTTCCTATCTTAAAGTGGTTATGTCTTTGAAACATTTTTATTCTAGATTAAATTTATAGTCAACACTTCACTGGGGGCACAGAGCGTCCTGGGTCCTTGACCGGTACCATGGAGTCCAGTTCCCCAACTTGTCTATGATCGTGGCCTTGGAAATGAATACACAATCTCCAGATGTTGGCTTGTAGGGTCCTCCGGCTGCCCGACCAGCAGTGCCCTGTAGGAAATGGCTATTCAGGTGAACAGTGGCTAGTGACCCAGGCACCATTTCAACCATTTAAACTGTCAGGTTGCCCCGGGAGACACCCCAGAGGAAAAGCCCCATGGGCCACTGAACACACACTCTGTGAGTTGCTCTCACAGAGGGACACCTGGGACGTGCCGAGTGTCCCCCAGCCCCTGCTCCCTACCAGTAAGGGGGAAGAGGATGCAGAGGTGCCAGTCAGAGCAACAGGACCATGGCATGCCACCCAACCCAGGGAGGGTGCAGGCCATGATGTCAAAGCCATCATGCATGCTGCTGAAGACTGGCCTTTGGCTTGGGCAGCAAGGGGATCCTCAGAGGGGGCTCTCTTGGGAGGTGGGGGGGGGTACAGGCCTGAAAGGGCATGAAGAATGGAGCCAGCCAGGATGGGAACCGCAGGTGAGGTGGGGTCTTTAGGATCACGTTACCCAGACAGAGGATTTCTGATGTGACTGAGCCTTGCTGGGACAGAAACTGCCCAGGCCATTCCCCCCAGTTGCAGATGGAGAAACTGAGGTGCACATAGCCAAGTGGGTGCTGCCTAGGCATACAGTGGGGCTGCCCAGGGCACAACACCACTGGGCAGCTCCTGAGTCACAGGGTCCCACACTCCAAGGCTGCACGGCTTCCTTGTGAGGCCCCATCATGCCCGCGTGACTGGCCATGCGGCCGGGGGCAGTTATGCACAGGCTTGTTACAGAGGCTGGCGGAGCAGGTAGGGGGAAGGGGAGGCAGGAGATATTGGCTTTGGCCTTGGCCTCTGGCCAACTCCCTGCTCCAGCTTCTTTCCTTCCTGGGCCCCTTCTCAGTGTTTCTTCTCTCCTGGCCTCTGTTGGCATCTGGACTCCCTGTTAGTGGGGCCAGGGTCAGAGTCAAGCCCCCCTCATTAGACTGGGGCCTCCCTGAGGCAAGGCCCGCGCCTCTCCCACCATACCAGGCCTTCTCCCTCTGACTAGTGGCTCTGCCTAGGAAGTAGCTGAGCCTTCCCATCAAACTGGGGGCCCTCCAGGTAGACCTGTGATTCCTCTGTCTTCTGGGAACTCTCTGGGAGACTGGCCAGCTGTGGTTAGCTTATCCCTGTTTGGGGGTCAGTAAAATGGAATCTGGGAAGTGGATGTTTGAGGCCAGCTGCCTCAGGCCCACATCCTTCTGAAGGCCTTGAGCTGAGGGACGACTTCTGGACTCACACTGACCTGGGCTTGTGTCCCGTATCACCACCCCCCAGCCACGGGACCTTAGGCAATTTACCTAACCTCCCGGGGCCTCTATTGCCTCATCTGTAAAGCACAGCGGTAGCTGCCTGCCTCGTGGGGCTGGTGAGAAGTAAATGACATCATGTTTGTCCAGTGTTTAATGCAGGGCCCCGCACAGGGCGAGCATACCACAAATGGGTGCTATTATAATCATTATAACAAGAATCATGAGAGATGCCCACACCTCAGGGATGCCCGGAGCTCTACAGTTTACAAAGCACTTCTAGCTGTGGTCACATGGGAGCCTTGACGAGACCGTGAGGTGACCGAGATGAGGGTTCTCAGAGGAGGCAACAAAGGCTGAGGCTCCTTGCGTGGAGTTGCTGTCCCCCTGGCTCTGGCCTGCTACTCCTAACCTGCCAGTTGACAGGTGTCTGTGCTGCATTTGAATGTTTACAAGCTGGGCGCCCGGAGCACATTACTTAACCTCTCTGAGCCTCAGTTTCCTCATCTATAAAACAGGCATAACAGTAGTACCTCTCTCAAAGGTTTGTTGTGAAGCGTGAATGGTGTTACAAGTATAACGAGCTTAGAACATCATCATCTGGGTCAGTGCTGCCCACAGAAGTCTCCACTAATATCATCATTTTCTGAGTATCTACTCTGTACCAGGTGTTTCATTTAAACTAGCACATTTAATCTTTATAAAAATATTGTTTCCACTGTACAGATCAGCTAACTCAGAGTACCTGTTGGTTATGTTCTCTGGGAAGTTGACTCTGAGAAGGAGCTTTGCACACTGGGAGTTGATTGGTATTTGCCCTCAGGATCAACCCCTGGAGGTGGAGAGCAGGGTAAGAGAACTGGATGGAGTGGAGAGAGAAGCTGGACTGTGGTGAACCCCAGCAGAGGCCTCAGCCAAGCCCACCTGCAGCACCAAGGCCAGAATGTCCTCGAGAGTTATACAGCATTATGGCACGTGGACAGCCAGCTAAACCTCCATTTCCCAGCATCCCGTGCAGCTGGTGTGACCAGGTAACCAGGATGCATCCAAGTCACATGAGAGGAAGTGATGAGCACAACTTTGTAATGATGTCCTTAAAAAGAAGGAAAGAAAGAAACCTGGCTTCCCTTGTTCCTTTCTCCCTTCTCATTTGCTAGAATGCAGGTGTGATGGAGGGGCTTAGATTAGACCATGGAAGGGTATTAAGTATTAAGAAGTATTAAGAAGGGTGGAGCAAAGAGACAGAAGGAGCCTGGGCCCCCCACCCACGTGTCAGTCAGTAACCTCAGCAGTGCTAGACTGCCTGATTCCACCATTCCTCTCCTCTCTTTAATGAGACCTCTCTTTTCTGACCTTTGTGACAGCTGTCAAACCTGTGGGCCAACTGATACAAACCAGGCTCACCTAGTCAACAGGGAGCCTGTTGACATTTGATGTTTCTCTTTTGACTCTCTCTCTGGGCATGTTGTATTTAAAAATATACATGAAGGCTTCTCCATGTATGCGGAGGAGCACGTGTATATGAATATGCAGGGATATGGATTTCCCAGTACACACACTCAGGTGTGCAAGAAACACAAGTTTATTTGTCTGCAACCAAATCTAGTTCCAAATACAGTCTATAGTTCTAAGCTTCTTGTTCCCCGGTAGTAGAAACCTAAACGGGCTAATGAGCACCCATGGTCATTTCAGATAATTTGAGGCAATTAGGATTTGTTTGTCTTTGAGAAAATCAGGGTTAAGTTCCGTCGATTTAGGATTTTTTTTCCTTCCTGATCCCCACCCCTTCCTCCTTTCCTGGTAGCATTTTAGTTAATAACTTAAATATAGCTTACAGTCTCGCTGACCAGAGCCAGAGCTTCCTGGCATTTGAGCAGAGTCAGAGACAGACATCCTGGCATGCCGTCCGTGACCCATCCTTTAAGGAATCTGCCTACTTCCCGGCTGTGGGGTCTCAGCTGCCTTGGGCCAGGGCCACCTGGTCATGATCCCACAGTGCCACGGCAAACCTTCTTCGGAATTTGGAGCTGCTCTGCTCCCCATCTGAGACCAGAGAACGCAGGGTGATGCCAATTTTAGTGATCTTTTTATCTTCAAGGTACATAAAATATTGGTATAATTGATGAAATCTTGGATTTAATAAACTTTGGGAGCTTCTAATATTCTCCCCATTTTGCACTTAAGGAAACAGCTCCAAAGAGGTAACTTTAGGTCATGCAGGTAATAAACAGGCAAGCTGGACAGTCTACACCCCAATCTGGAGGCCATTCTTCCTCCATGGGGTGTCCTGCCCTTTTCATTTCTTCCTCTTGGTCTTATTTGATGTTCGTCTCATAAGGAAGACAACGAATGTTTACAGTGAAGGAAACTGAGGCCAAGAGGGAAGAGACACATTGGACTTAGAGACCTACCTAGGAAATGGTGGGGCAAGGTCTAGACCAGTGATTTTCAGCCAGTGTGCCTCGGCACACTAGAGTGCTGTGACAGGATCTTAGGTGTGCCACAAAAATTTTTAAAGATCATTAATTAGATTATTTCTTTTTTTGAGACAGAGCCTCAGGCTGTTGCTCTGGGTGGAGTGTCCTGACATCACAGCTCACAGTAACCTCCAACTCCTGAGCTCAAGCCATTCTCCTGTCTCTGTCTCCCTAGTAGCTGAGATTATAGGCGCCTGCTACAACGCCCGGCTATTTTTTGGTTGCAGCCGTCATTGTTGTTTGGCAGGCCCAGGGTGAATTCGAACCCACCAGCTCAGGTGTATGTGGCTGGGCTGGCGCCTTAGCTGCTTGAGCCACAGGCACTGAGCCTAATTAGATTATTTCTGGAAGACATTCAAAGCACAGTAAGTATATTCTTTTTTTTACTTTTTTTTTTTTTTATTTTTGACCAACATAATAGTGTGCCGCAGAAGTTTAACTATAGCTTCAAGTGTGCTGTGAGATTAAAAAGGTTGAAAAACAAAACACTGGTCTAGACCCAGGTCTCCTCTGGGACTATAACTGGACAGGATCCCAACACACGCAGATCCCCCCACACCCTCACAAACGCCCAAATGCACGTGTGTGCCAGACATACGTGTACACAGAGCAGAGCCGGTCTGACCTGGTCCCAGTGGCTTCATCCCAGAACACAAAAATCATTACCTGGCACTCGTGCTCTGCCTGCCTCTCTGGGCAGCAGGACAGAGCTGCCGGCGGGGAAAGTAGAACCACAAAGCTGTGATTAATTCTCCACCTCAATTATCAGTGGTAACTTGGGAAGGGCCTGTCCGCTCCTGAAGCCAGGAAGAGCAACAGCAAATGTGATTCCTAAGTGCACCAGAGGGAAGTCTGGCTCCTTAACCCGGAGGTGGCTACTGTGCGGGGAGGGATGGGGCTGTGAGCCAGGAGATGAGAGATGGGGGATTCGAGGCCAGCTCCACTGTGTGGCCCATAACACATCTGTCTCAGTCCATTTTGCGATGCTATAAAGCAAGGCCTGAGACTGGGTTATTGATAAAGAAAAAATATGTATTTGGCTCACCATTCTGGAAGGTGAAGGGGAGCCAGCATGTGCAAAGATCATAGACCAAAAGAGGAAGGAAGGAAGGGAAGGGAACCAGCTCTAGGAAAGGAACTAACCGCTGAAAACTCACTCACCCCCAGGGAGAGCATGAATCTGATAATGGGGAATCCACCCCCAGGACCCAAACACCGCCTGTCAGGCCCCACCTCCAACCTTGGGATCAAATACCAACACATGGTTTGGAGGACAAATATCCAAACCCTACTACCATCCACGACTGTTTGGGGAGGCCTCTAGGGCATTAGCACTTTTTTTTTTGGCTGGGGATGGGTTTGAACCTGCCACCTCCAGCATATGGGGCCAGCCAGCGCCTTACTCCTTTGAGCCACAGGCATCTCCCAAGCATTAGCACTTTTAATAATAATAACAACAACTCCTTGTGCTTGGAAAACAGAGGTGCACTAAATAAGTGACCACGGAATAACTGAATGCCATCCCTTTCTATGTACACAAACTTTTACCAACTTCCTCTCGTTTAATTTCATGATACTGGGATAAGCTCCCATTTTTTAGATGAGTAAACTAAGGCTCAGCAAGGTTGGGACAAAGTATAAGGTTATGACATTAATTTTATTAATTTCTATGTGCCAATTCTCTCAGACATTATCCTATCTGATCTTCATTCTCTCTTCTACTTAATTATTCTCTTTATTATCAAACCCACTCCCCAGCCACATACACACATATGAGTCACGGAGTCCAAAGTCATGCTCAGAAAGAGCTGAGCTGTGTGTCCTCACAAGGGGAACATGACAATGGCTGGAAGGGTGTCATCAGAGACTCCCAAGCTTCCATCCTAACATGCCAATTGGCCATTCAGCATGTCCCACCCTGCTGGCCACAGTCATTGACTGGAAAATGAACAGACAACCCAACATGGGCCAATTGACCCTACTCTAGTACTTCTTTGAGTCATCACAAAAGTACACTTTTCTTCTCTACAGCACTTGAATCTAGAAACATTGAATCCCAGAAACTTCTTGAAACCATCTTAGGGGCTCGGCGCCTGTGGCTCAATCGGCTAAGGCGCCAGCCACGTACACCTAAGGTGGCGGGTTCGAATCCCCAGCCCGGGCCTGCCAAACAACAATGATGGCTGCAACCAAAAAATGTCCGGGTGCTGTGGCGGGCGCC
>CAUYQV010052441.1:0-44781 GCA_963574575.1 Galagoides demidoff
ACTCTGTTTGCATTGTCTATAGTCTGATCTAGAATTATGTGGACCTGAGAAAGTCATTTTATACCATTGAACTTGCTTACTCTTCTGTAAAAAGCTAAAGGTAACAATACGTCCTTCATGTTTACATGGATGGTGCTGGAACATATTCTTCTTAGCAAAGTATCTTAAGAATGGAAGAAAAAAAAGTATCCAATGTACTTAGCCCTACTATGAAACTAATTTATAGCTTTCATAGGAAAGTTATAACCCAATTATAGGCCAAGAATATGGGGAAAGGGGAGAGGGAGGGGAGAGGAGGGGGGAAGATGGGTGGAGGGAGGGTGATTGGTGGGACCACATCTATGGTCCATCTTACAAGGGTACCTGTGAATCTTTCTAAATGTAGAATATACATGCTTTAACCCAATAACCAAGAAAATGCCATGGAGGCTGTGTTAACCAGTTTGGTGAAAATATTTCAAATTGTATGTAAAACCAGCACACTGTACCCCAAAACTTCATTAATGTACACAGCTATGATTTAATTTAAAAAAAATCCCCAAATCACAGATGCTGGCATGGGTGTTGAGAAAAGGGAACACTTCTACACTGCTGGTGGGATTGCAAACTAATAATTGCAAACTAATGTCTTTCCTTTTGGAAAGACATCTGGAGAACACTTAAAGAACTAAAAATAGACCTGCCATTTGATCCTATATTCCTCTATTAGGTATATATCCAATATATATCTATTTGGTATATATAAGACCAAAAATCACACTACAATAAAGATATTTGTATCAGAATGTTCATTACAGCCCAATTCATAATTGCTAGGTCATGGATGAAGCCCAGGAGCCCATCAATCCATGAATGGATCAATAAATTGTGATATATGTACACCATGGAATACTATGCAGCCATTAAGAAAGATGGAGACTTTACCTCCTTCATGTTTACATGGATGGAGCTGGAAAATATTCTTCTTAGCGAAGTATCCCAAGAATGGAAGAAAAAGTATCCAAAGTACTCAGCCCTACTATGAAACTAATTTATAGCTTTTATAGGAAAGCTATAACCTAATTTTAGCCCAGGAATATGGGGAGAGGGGAGAGGGAGGGGAGAAGAGAGGGAAGGGTGGGTGGAGGGAGAGTGAATGGCGGGATCACGCCTATGGTTCATCCTATAAGGGTACATGTGAATCTCTCTAAATGTAGAATATAAATGTCTTAACACAATAACTAAGAAAAAGACATGAAGGCTATGCTAATTAGTTGGATGAAAGTACTTCAAATTGTATAGAGAAACAGTACACTGTACTCCATGATAGTATTAATGTTCACTGTTATGATTTAATAAAAATAAAATAAAATAAAATAAAAAACCAAATTCCTACCTGGTAGGGTTGCATGGGATTTAAATAAGATAACACACGGAGAACACTTATCACAGTGCTAGGCATGGAGTAAGAGGTGAGTATCGGTATTAATTCATCATTATAAACTAAATTATGGAGAAAGTACCTTGGTTTTGTTTTCCTCCTCCACCTCCAAGCCAAAACAAAAAATAGTGCCCTTGCTTGGTTTTTTTTTTTTTTTTGGCTTGTTTGTTTTGAGAGAGTCTCACTATGTTGCCCTTGGTAGAGTGCTTATGGCATCACAGCTCACAGCAACCACAAAATCTTGGGCTCAAGCTATTCTCTTGCCTCAGCCTCCCAAGTAGCTGAAACTACAGGTGCCTGACACACTGCCTAGCTATTTTTAGAGACAAGGTCTTACTCTGGCTCAGGCTGGTCTCAAATCCCTAAGCTCAGGAAATCTAGCCACCTTGGCCTCCCAGAGTGTTAGGATTACAGGCATGAGCCACTGCATCCCACCTTAGTTGCCCTGCTTTGAATGAGGCCTAACAAAGATAATTCGGAGGATGGGGGTAAATCACACGAAGATGAAGGTTGTGTGTGTGTGTGTGCGTGTGTGTGGAAGGACAGCTGCTGAATGGCAGTTTATAGCAGTAACTCCAGGCCATTGGGCTCACATATACTGTGGATGTGGATGTGTGTGTGCGTGTATGCACACGGGGTTGTGTAAGGATTTAAATAAGATAACATGTGGAGAACATTTATCACAGAAATTCATGCACAGGAACCTTATGGGCACCTGGCATATATAGAATTATTATGGGTACCTAATAAAGTTCTATATATTTGTAGGCTACATGTGATGTTTTCATATAGGCATATAACATGAATTAACCAAATTAGGATAATTGGGATATCTGTCCCTTCAGGCAATTGCCATTTAAAGTATAATAAATACTTTAGTTATTTAAAGTATACCCTAACTTATTGCTTATGGGCACTTTTTGTTCTATCCAATATTGTCCATCCTAATTATCTAGCTATATTTTTGTATCCATTAGCCACCCCCACTTTATTCCTTCCCTGCTGAACAGCATCCTTTCCAGCCGCTGGTAACTGTTATTCTACTCTCTGTCTCCATGAGATCCATTGTTTGAGTACTTAGCTCCCACACATGAGAGAGGACATGTGAGATTTGTCTTTCTCTGCTTGGCTGATTTCACTTAACACAATGTTCTCCAGTTTCATCCATTAATGTACATGGCAAGATTTCATTCTTTTTTGTGACTATATAATATTTCATTGTGCTTATGCATCATAATTTCTTTATCCACTCATTCACTGGAGGGTTCTTAGGTTGAGTCAGTATCTCCGCTGTTGTGAATAGTGCTATAGTAAACATGGGAGTAAGGATGTCTTTTTAATATACTGACTCCCCCTCCTTTTGGATATACATACCCAGCAGTGGGATTGCTGGGTCACATGGTAGGTCTATTTTTGAGGAGCCTTCACACTTTTTCCCATAAGTTATATTCCCACCATGTACTAGGGGTCTCATTTCTCTACATCCTCAGCAGCATTTGTTATTGCCTGAATTTTGATAAAAGCCATTTTAACTAGGGCAAGATGACATCTCATTTCAGTTTTTTTTTTGAGACAGTCTCATGATGTCACCCTTGGTAGAGTGCCGTGGCGTCACAGCTTATAGCAACCTCAAACTCCTGGGCTTAAGCAATTCTCTTGCTTCAGCCTCCCGAGTAACTCGGATTATAGGCACCCACCATGATACTTGGCTATTTTTTTTTTTTTTGGTCACAGCTGTCATTGTTGTTCAGCTGGCCCAGGCTGGGTTTAAACCTTCCAGTGAACCCTGCCAGCCTTGGTGTATGTGGCTGGCACTGTAACCACTGTGCTACCAGCGCCGAGCCCTCATTTTAGTTTTGAGTTGCATTTCTCTGATGACTAATGAAGCTGAACATTTTTTTCATATACTTATTGGCCACCTGTACATCTTTTGAGAAATGTCTGTTAAAATCCTTTCTCCATGTTTAATTGAATTATGCGAATTTTTTCCTGTTGAATTGGTGGAGTGCCTTATACATTCTAGTTACTAATCCCTTGCCAAATGGGTGATTTGCAAATATCTTTCTCATTCTGTGGGTTGTCTTTCCACTTTTTTTTGATAATTCCCCTTGCTGTGCAGAAGCTGTTAGCTTGATGTGATTGTGACCCTAACTGTCCAGTGTTGTGTTGGTTGCCTGTGCTTCGGGAGTATTACTCATCAAGTCCTTAAACTCCTTTGCTAAAGTAGACACTGTGTCCTTGACCCCTTTCTCTCCCTTCTAGCCTTTGGAGGTTGGCATAAAATGTCATTTACATTCATTCATTTATGCCTTCATTCATTTATTCAACAAATATTGGTTTGCCATTGACTATTTACAAGTTATTTTCCATATGCCATCTCAATTTTATTTTGACCAGCAAGTTGGAATGAATTTTATTCTCATGTTTGACAGGTTAGGTGACAGTTCAGAGAAATACAGTGACATGGTCATACCAGTGCTTAGTGTCAGAGCTGAACTGACCCCAGGATTGTCTCCCTGCCTCCCATACCTGTGTTCCATCTGCTGTCCTGTGATAAGCTTCTCTCTCTCTTATCTGGCCTCCAGGACCAATGGGATCTGTGCACACTGATTCTACTGAACTCTTTCTTGGTGGCCAGAGCATCTCAGAACAGATTCTCTGGTACTGGTGAAAGCAGACACTTCCTTTTGTGACTTTGGCCTCCATCTTTCAGTTTTGTTTCATGGCCAAGGTATTTCCACATTCTGAGCCACGTGGGAAGCTCAAGGGCTCATATTTGAGTGGTTTCCAATCCTGAGAATGATTAGAGTAATTAATTACTACTCCATTAATTTGACATCCATTTACCAATGCATGATGTGAACCTTGCTATGGGGCTTTAGGGTTAATGTTAATATTATGGGATACGTGCATGACTTTTATCCATGGTTAGTCTTTCTTTTCCCCATTGGATCAAAAATATAAATATAAATATCACATCCTCGGTAAGTAAGAAGGCAACACTGAAAATTACAACTTACAACTTCCTTTAATTCTCTTTGTCATGCACTATTTTTTTTCTCCATTAAGTTTGGAGCTATCAATTAAGTTTTGGCAACTTTTGGGATGAGGAACTCAGAATATTTAAAAGAGAATTTAGATAGACTGACCTATCCAGGTTAAGTCCTAGTGGTGAGAGAGAGAAGGAAACAAAAAGAAGGAAAAGAAGAAGGGAAAGGAAGTAAAGGAGAGAGGTAAAGGAAGAGAAAGGGTCCTGCGGCAGCCTCACGGTCCCTCCTGGACTCTGGCCTCTCCTACTTTACTCTTTGCCCGGGAGTAGTCTTTTCTAAACTACAGATGAGATTCCTTCCCACTTTGTTGTTCTCCATTGTCCACTGACAACAGTCAGACTCCTACACGTGACAGATAAGGCAATTCCCATCCTGATACCTGTACCTGCTGACCCCTCCTGCCCCACCTTGGCTCTTTCTCCCTCCTTCACCCCCAACAAAGGGTCTATACCCTTCACGGAATTCCTTTCATGACCACATGCCCTGGCGAGCTGTCCTGTCCCCTCATCTGCCTGGTAAGCCCTGATACACCTTTCAATTCTTATTTC
Organism: Galagoides demidoff; assembly: GCA_963574575.1. NCBI lineage: Eukaryota > Metazoa > Chordata > Mammalia > Primates > Galagidae > Galagoides > Galagoides demidoff. Next base: position 5,019 of record CAUYQV010052441.1, read on the forward strand.
CAACCCTGTCCCCTCAGCTGGTCCCCTTGGTTCCCCCAGTCGGACTTTGGCCTTCTTTCTCTACACAGTCGTTGCATTGTATGTACATTGTCACGCTGGCAAGTTCTTCATCTAACATTACCCTTGTTTGCCTGTCTGTCTGTCCTCCTCTACAAGGCTGTGGATGTTCCTATGTATTAATGCACCTATTTTCTGCTGTCAGCATTAGAATAATATTGAGAATAGAAAAGGCATCATTAACTCTTCAAACGTGAGCCTTCTGCTAAATGTTTGAAGGGAAGGACGAAGGAGGGAAGAGGGAAGCATGGAGAGAGGGATGCAAGGAGCAGACACAAGGATGAGTCAGTTTTCCATGAGAAGCCCCAGCCCTGTGGATCAGGCAATATTCCAGGTGCATTAGGATGATGTCTTCCGCAGTTCTCACAGTAAACCAGCAAGGTGTTTGTTATTACTTCCCATCTCAGATGGAGAAATGGGTGCTCACACAGGCAGAGCACGTGTCTGTGGTCACTGGTGGGAACTTGAGAGTGGGATTAGAACCCAGTTCTGTCTGGACTCGAGCTGCCCTAGGATCCAGCTGTCTCTCAGGTGTGTTTTCCATTCCCAGGTTTCACCATTCACTTCCTATTTCATTAGAAGCTCTTCTCTTAGAACCCTGAAACCCACAAAATCATTCCTCTACAACTCTGTTAAAACTGTTACTTGGATAGTAGTTGAGCACTGTGACTGTTCATTTTGTGTTGCAATGTGGTTATGATGCACGGATGTACGGTCGGGCAGCGTTGTGGCTGTTCCTCTCAAAGTGTTTTTTGGATGAGCTTAACATTGAACTCAGTGCACTTTGAGTAAAGTCTCTCCATAATGTGGGCCACATCCAATCACATGAAGGCCTAAATACTAGAACGAAGACTAACCTCCCCCAAAGAAGAGGAAACTGTTAGCAGACTTCTGTTGGATTCAATTCTACCTCTTCCCTGGGTTTCCAGACTGCCAGCTTCCCCAAAAGATGTTGAGGTTGTATCTCCACGATTTCTCTAAGTGTGGGAGCCAGTTCCTAAATCTCTCTCTCTCTCTCTCTCTGTCTCTCACGCACACACCCTGTTGGTTCTGTTTCTCTGGAGAGCTCTGACTAATACAAGCATCTATTTCAGAAACTATGCTGTGTTCTTCGTGTTAGCATCTCTAAAACTTGCATATGGGTGTGAATCACTGAGATCTTGTTAAAATGAAGGTTCTTGTTCAGTATCCTTCTTGCTCAGAATCCTCCAAGTTCCCAGGTGACACTGCCGCTGCTCAGGGCTGCCTGCTCTGCACAGTACGGGTTTAGGGCTCCGTGGGAACGGATGGCCTGGGTTCAGCACCCACATTGGTGTGGTGACCCTCATTATGCTACAGCATCTACTTCTATCAAACCAAGACAGTCAGGGTGCCTGCCTCATCAAAGCTCAGACTAGGGTCCTTGTGAGGATGGAAGGAGGAGGTGCATGTAAAGCCCTTGGGACAGTGCCTGGCAGACTGTACACACACAGAAAGAAAAACCTACCATTATTTTCTATTGTTTCTTTTATATTTAAAAGAATTCAGTGGTTCTCCCCAATGGGGGCTTGGGAATAGAAAGGGGGCAATGTCTAGATATTTTTGGTTATTTTCATTGGCGGGTGGAGGGTGATACTGGTATCTAGAAGGTAGAGGCCAGAGATACCGCTACTACAACACACAAAATACCTCCCACAACAAATAATATCTGGCCCAAAATATCAATAGGGCCAAGGCTGAGAAAGTTTGCAATAACCCTAACAGGCTAGGGGCTATCACTCCCAGTGTCCAGGTGAAGGCACAGAGACCCAGATGGAATCAGATAGTAACATGGGGCCATTTCATGTGAAAATACAGACTGGAAGTGGGTGCCACTGGGGCCTCCTGAGGCAGTGTGCGTGCGGGTAACTCACCTGTTCCTACATGTGCCTGGACTCCTTTTTAAATCCCAGGGCTCTAACTGAGCTGCTCGTGAATTTTAATCAGAAGAAGAATCCCAGAAGATGCCATTCAGTCATGAACTATTCCTCATAGAACCAGTGGAGTCACTCACCACTTGTGACATTCAGATCCCCTCAGACAAAGTCAGGGTAATGATTATTTCTTTTCAGAAAATGAAAATCCACCTGGATCAGACTGCATCTTCAATGTGTATTTCAAGCCTTACACAATGAACACCAGGAGTTTATTTTTATTATTTTTTTCGATCACAGCATGGCACGCAAAACACCGTCTGCAAGCAAAGTCTCTTTTCTCTTTTGAGTCTTTAAGTAATTCCAAACTGTCGCCATCCCTCTGAAAAAGTTAGCTGGCTAGAAAATTTATAGAGACAAAAACCTAAACTTCTCAGCCCACTTCATTCCATTCAAACCCACCGGCCAACCAGACAAATAAAATGTACATAAAAGTCAACCTGTAACAAAATAAAATTTCATGAAGTTTTGTTTAGCATGATTAAAGGAGCTGGGCTCGCTGTTCAAGCACCACTGACTCTGCCACTAATCAACCGTGTGACTTCAGAGCTGAGCCCTGGTTTGTATAAAATGCAGATGCTAGAACAGCCATGGCAAACTGTGGAGGGAGGGGCCAACAGAGCAGTGGGGAGAGAAACAGAGGACGTGTTTCCTTATAAAATTGGAAAAGCTGCCATCTAGTTATGTTCCTTATTTTCTAAACTGAAAAGGAACGGTCTGGTTATGGGGATGCCAGCATTGTTAGAAGCTCAGTAAGAGCTGTTTCCTGAAGACTTGCCTGATGGCAGTAGATGCTATTAGAGAACTGGGCTGCCTTCTAAGAATTGGGATAATAAAACCAGGTGGTGGCTTTTAACTTTCAGAAGCAAGCACATATATTCATAGTAAGGGGAAGCAAAGCCAGAATGTCACCCAGATAACCTCACCAGCAGAGACCCAACAGGTGACTCACAGAGGACGGAGCTCTGAAGGGACAGAGAGATGGGCAACCAACAGGAGCACTGCTGCATGGGTACCACGGAGGGATCGGTTGAATGAGCAGAGGTTGAGGTCAGCTGAACCAATGGGAAGTCGTGAAGTTACCCCAGGTTTCCAGTTGGACTCCGGTTCTCGGACCCAGATTCCAACAACCAAGTTCCCCACACGGAAGAATACCTAAAGCACCATGGCAAATACATAGTAACTCCTCAGCCCTTCCCCAAAGGAACACACAGCCATTTACTGAGTAACTTTAAAGTGAGAATAGCTGGATCTTTTGAAAAATATTTGTTGGGCAGCACCTGACAGGCTCAAAGGAGTAGGGTACTGGCCCCATATTGCTGCAGGTGGCAGGTTCAAACCCAGCCCCAGCCAAAAACTGCAAAAAACAAACAAACAAACAAAAGACAACAATATTTGACACAGAGCTTGAGTTGATGCTGATATTTTGGGACTCCAAATGCTACCATGGCTCCTCTTAGAGCCAGGGCATAGTGGAGTCAAGTAAAAGCCAAATCCTGCAGGGCTGCTCCACAGTGGCCCCGCCCACCCAGTGCCAGAGGTGGAGTGTTTTCTAAATGCCAATTTGGATAAGGGGGTTAGCCTTCCCTGTTCTGCCTAATTGCTCCCTTGATTACTGAGGAGGGTGTTTAAAAACTCCAAATATGACTGTGAATATGTTTATGTCCCCCTTTAATTATATACATTTCAGTGTCTTATATATTAAATTTTGTTATTATGTGCTATTATGTGTATTTCTATTTACCATTTTTTCCCTTTATCTTTAGGAAGTGTTCCTGCTCTTATCCAGTGAAAATATTTCACTTGAAATCTATATGTTAACATAGTCATTCTGGCTACCTGATGTTTGCATGATGCATTTTTTCTCGGTCTTTTATTTCTCGTCTATGTACCTTCATATTTAAAGTGTGTCTCTTATACACACAATGCAATTCATTCTTGCTTATTTATCCCATCCACATTCTCTCTCTTGAATGGAGTGGCCCCTCTATTTCTGTATATCATCATTTTAATAGGGTTGTATTTGACCTGCCATTTTTCTCCTATTAAAAAATTTGTCTCATCTATTTTTTTTTGTTTCTTTATCCCTCTTTGCTGCTTCTTTTTGTTTTAATTGAAGTTTTTTATTATTTTGTTTTAGTGGCTCTGTTGGCTTTTCTGTTGCTTACTCTGGGAACTGTGTGCAAACTTACACCAGTCTCATTAGTTAATATTTAATGTTTTCAATTAAAATACAAGAAACTTCCATAAGTGTATTTCTTTTTATTCCCCCACTTTTACTACAATTGTTAATTTTTCCCTTTAAGCAGGCATATGTACATTAAACAAATTGAGAGAGGGAGAGGTGAGGGAAGGAGGGAGGGAGAAGCATCTACCAGGGAGAGAGGGGTGAAGGGGCAGCCACCGCAGCAGCAGCAGCAGTGTGCCATGGCTGAGCCTAGGTCTGGGCACAGACCAAGGCCACTGGCACCAACCCACAGCACGTTAGTCAGCCCAGTCTCCGCTCACCTGCCTTGTACTTTAGATGAGCTTTATCATTAAAAATGCATTTTCAGCCCTGTCTACTGCTTGTGTGGTATCTGCTCACAGGAATACTTCTATTAATTCAACTGCAGCACATCAAGAAACTCTAAACAAGGCTTGTTGTGTCTCCTTGAAGCTAAGGAATGGAAAGTGACATAACTAGCGAGCATCACAGTTAGTACGTAGTGGAGCCAGGACTTAAATCTAGGTCCGCTGCTGAAACTCACACATATTTAGGAGGAATGTTTAAACACACATCTGTGAGCCACTCAAGGGCACTTTTCTTATTGATTATTGTGGTGATGATGTTGCAAGGGTCTGGAACAATGCTACTTCTATCATAGGTACTCAATAAATATTTACTGAATTTGAATGATCTTCCATAATAAATTACATGAGTATTAGAGCCATACTGTGATACTCACTGCTGCCTTGGGGTATGTTAGGGAGTCATGACTATGTGAAGTCACTTGAGAACTTGATATAAATGATCCAACCCCATGATGTGTGCATTCTAGCACACTTCGGAACTTTAGAAAAATAATATATAAAATAGAAATAAACAGAGAAAATGGAAATATATATAAAATGGAAATAAACTTTAGAATAATAATAATTTTTAGAAAAATAATATATAAAATGGAAATAAACATAGTAGGCTTACTACTATCCAAAGGAGTCTGAAGTTACCTTGAAGTAGATAGAATGTGGGAACGTGCCATTGGCATTTGAGAAAACTTACCTTTGTTTTTGTCCAAACCCTTTTCCCGCAGCACTGAGCTGGGACTGCTGTGTACGGATCTGCAGTCGGATGCACGTGACTCTAGGAGATTCCGTTCACATCTTAGTCTCTGTTAGTGGTGACCCTGATGCTGCTCAGGAAAAGACCTGAACGACTTTACATAACAGGTCTGACTCTTGCACAGTAACCAGAACACGGTGAGAACATAGTAAATAGTTTTGAAGTGAACCACTTACGTCATTCACTGAATTAATGACATATAGATTAAGGTGAATCTATTTTACCCTAAAATTCGACCTATTCCAAAAACAATTTTTAAATGTAACAAGTGTTAAGCTAAGAGCCAACGTAAGAAATCTACCATCAAATAAGTGCCCGGTTCTGTGCTAGGCATCCAAGGAAAGGAAAACGAGGTTGACTTTCACCTCGCCACTTCCTCCCTGCCCGCCGGGGCTTCTACATCAAGCCACTTGGAGCGTAGTGATTTTCAACTGGTGTGCTAGGATAGTGTCTTAGGTATGCCTTGAACATTTTTATGTATCTTTAATTAAATTTTTTTCAAAAGGAGTTCAAAGCATAGTTAGTATAGTCTTTTTTTTACTCTTTTATGTGATCAACATAATTTAAGTGTGCCACAGAAGGTTAACTGGAGGGTCAGGTGTGCTGTGAGTTAAAAAACACTGCACTAGTAGCTTCTCTGTTCTAATTTTAGTTGACTTCTAAGCAGCATTGAATAGTCTTTCCTTACTGAAATCTGTGTTTTTCTTTTTCTTAAATTCTGTGATTTTCCTCCTGCCTCAAAGATGGCTTTTTCTCAGCCTCCTTTGCTGGTTCCCGCTTCACTTATGAATTCTAGAGGTTAGAAGTGTCTCAAGGCTCAACTCTTAAATCTCTTCTATCTCTGCTTTCTCCCTAAGTCTGTGGTTCACAACTTTGGCTGAATATTAGAACCATACTAAGAGCGTGTAATAATACCCATGCTTAAGCTGCACCTGAGACCAATTACATAAGAATCTCTGAGGGTGGGACTGAAACATTCACTATTTTAAAAAAGCTGACCAGGTGGTTCCCATGTGTAGCCAACACTGAGAACCACTTCCTAGGTCAGGGGTCCTCAAACTTTTTAAACAGGGGGCCAGTTCACTGTCCCTTAGACCTTTGGAGGGCCAGACTGTGGGCCCCAGGACGAGTCAGCTGCTAAGCAGGACTAGCAGTGGCAGCAGAAACACCTGGTGGGCCGGATAAATGTTCTAGGCGGGCTGCATGTGGCCTGCGGGCTATAGTTTGAGGATGCCTGACTAGGTGATCCTATTCATTCCATGGCTTGAAACACCATCCATACATATGCCGTTGATTCCCAAATTTGTGATTCTAGTCTAGAATTCCTAACTCTGATTCCCCCACTGATATCCTTCCCTGGCTCATTCATTTCTAGCTGGTTAGGGCTTTAGTTACACACACACACACACACACACACACACACACACACACACGTGTTTCAACTCCCAGACTTTGCAGATCACCAGGAGCTGGTTCTGCTTTCTCATTGCCTCGTGCCTGTCCACAAGTCCATTGCCACAAATCCCCTTGCAGGACTGTTCAGACAGTCTGCGGACTCTGTGATAGAAGCTTTCTGAGACCACATAGCTACCTGGTGACAGGTACTGGCATGGGTTTTATATATTTTGTCTCAATCCCCATGAGAACTCTTGAAGGTAAATATTATCCACACACTTAGAGATGAGAACACCAAGTCTTAAAAAGATAAAGAAATTTATCCAAAAATCACATGACCAATCAGTAGGAGGGCAAGGCCTCAAGCCCAGGTCAGTTTTACTCCAAAGTTCATGCAGAATCACTAAGCACACTGTGTTTGAGTCCCTTGACTTTCAATGACATAAAACACTCTTCTAAATGTGTGTTTGTTTCCAGTCATTATATGACATAAAATCTTTGAAATTCTAGACAGTTAGGTTCAGAATTCAAAGTTAGGTGGAGAGCTCTCAGATTTCCATTGTGTTATTTTACAGATGAGGCTATCAAGGTCTGGAGAAGCAAAGTTACTTTCCCAAGGTCAAACCATTAATTAGTGGCCAGGCGAGGATTTAAATGAGGTCTCCTACGAATCTGGGGCACGTCCCAGAACATAATGTCTCCTCTCGTTAAAACTGAACGTTTCTAATGATTTATTTTTCCCTTCAACTTTGTCAACTTTGTCAAGAGTCCTTTAGAAAACAGGCTGTGTGTTGTTCAGCTGCATAAAATAATTATTTGTTACATTTGCTGCCCTCCTCTTACCTTTAATTCCAGTCAATTGAAATAGCCGTTGCTCACCAGCTACTTTAACCACAGAGCCCTTATGAGGTTTATTTGTCGCTGAAGTCTTATTTTCTGAGGTAAATTAATGATGTGTTATTCCCAGAGACTTTATGGTGCTTATCACTATATTAACTCACATCAAAAAAATCACAGGGAGCTATTTTTCAAGCCCTGACAAAAACAGCCCAGAGAAATCCTAGTGAATTGGGCCCTTTGAAATATAAATGCACATATGGATTGCATATTTCTCATAAAGAAAATGTTTTCCTTTCACATTAGGTAAAAGCTTTCTTTAAAAAGTTGTCACTTAGCACAGAAAGATTCATTCCTTCTCAGCCTGGTTTCTAGGAGCAGAGGAAATGGAGGCTCCTTTGCAAACAAAAAGTCATAAATTTTAGGTCAGACGTTGGTCTGAATTTCTGATCTCTTGGTGACTGGCTTTGCACCCTTAAGGGTGTGACTTGAATTCTCAGCACCTTCATTCTCCATCTGTAAAATGGGTTGGAAATAACACATCAAAGTTGGGAGAAGTGAAGTCATCAAAGGAAGTAATAAAACACCCTTGGCTTTCCTGGGTCATAATAGAAGTTAAATAAACATCATTTTTTCTTTCCTAAGAAGATTCAGTTTGTTCCTTTTCTAGCTGAAAGACTTCCAGTTTACTTTTCCAAAATGCTCCAGGCAAGTTGCAGCCTTTTTCTTTCATGCTATTCATTTATTCATTAAACACCCAGTTGGGTGCCAGCTATACCAAACACCGTGTGAGAAGCTCAGGGTCCCACCTCTGCGAGGACCGTGAGGAGCTGTGTAGAAGGCAGACTAGGGGACAGGAGATAGCTTTAGAGTTCACCAAGAACTCTGACGGGTAACGCCGGGCATTCCACAGCCCCAGCTAGAGTTCTAACTAGGTCATGTTATTCACGAAAATTTCCTCGAGGACATAATTTCCAGGCTAAGCATAGAGCAAAATTTCTCCCACCCAGGGACTCACCTATCTACCCAAATGGTTCCTTCAAGACTACCACAGGTGGGTGGAATATTTCTTATTGCAACCAAAGACAACAATTAGGAAATATTCTTCCTATAAGACACAGAAAGAGGCGTGTTTAAGGAAGTTCTGCTGAAATAAGTTCCTAACCAAATAGTAGTGCTGTGACAGCAGAAAAGAAGGTCATGTCTTCTCCTGGAGGGAGGTAGGAAAGGGCAATGAAGGCTGTGAACTTTTTTTTACAGCGACCAGAAAGCCTCAGGAACTGTTTGGCATTTCTCTCTCTCTCTCAATTCACTTCCATTTTTTTCTTCTTTTTCTTTCTCAATTCACTCTTTATAAATAATCAAGGCTGTCTTAACCTTATTTTTACATGGGAGAAGTCTCAGAAAGTTTGTGTTACCTTGCCCAAGGCCACACACTAGTCAGTGGCCACCACAGGAATGTGGCTTCACTCAGGCTGCCTGTGTGTAATGTGATCCAGCTGCCTGGACCAAGCCCAGCTGTCAGAGTCTCAGCTGAGCAGGTTGGATTCAGGGCAGCAGGTCGTAGGACCCATGGCCACAATGGCGGAAGACTGCTGTATCAGGCGGGGATGCAGAAACCAATAATTACAGCACACCACACATTACTCAAGCAGCCAGGCTAACTCAGGTCTCCGCCTTCTGCTCTGCGGTGGGAACTTCACAAAGGGCCAGGCAGGTCACAACCTTTCCTCTAAGGAATGAATGGACCCTTGGGTAGGCAAGGGAAGGTAGGTCCTGTCCAGGTCAAGAATTGCTGCAGTGGGCCTAGTGTGGCACCTCAAGCCCAACAGAGCAAACTTACTCAAATTGGCAGGAAATCATTGGTAGTAAAAGGGATTAAAAGGGTTGTTTTTATTTAAAAGGGGAGGATAAAGTTGCTGACAGAGATATGTTGTGGATAATGAGAACAGTGCCTAAAATAAAGGAAAACCTAAATGGAGTTGGGATAGAGAAGGGAAGGAGCTGCTGAATCAGCTCCTGGGAGAAGATGGAACTCAAAGGGTTTCTTTCTATTTCTGACAAAATGGATGTGACGTCTTTTTTTTTCTTCCCCTTATTCATCTAAAAGGTTCTCTTTAGAAGCACAGTAAAATGAAAATGCAAACCCGGAAATACTGACATAAACTCTTCTGGTAAGATGGAAGGGGAGGAGGAGGTGGTCAGTGATACCAAACTTGGTCCAGAGAGGCAAAAAGCGTCCTCCTCCCACTAGAAAGAAGGAGACCTTGCCCCTTCTCCTGTGTCGAGTACAATCATCAGACGACTTAATTCCCCTGAAAAATGGAAAGGGAAGGGAAGATGGAAATACATTAATACTCATTGAACACTATTCACAGCCATCAAGGTATTTAATCCTTGTAAAAGCCTTGCTGGGTATACTGTATTATACCCATTTTGCAGAGAGGGAACATCAAATGAGGAGAGATTGTCCAAGGTCACCCAGCTAATAAAGAACAGACCTAGAACTTAGAACCACGGCAGTCTAGCTCCAGCTTAGGTGTCTGTCACTGCACCTTGTCACCAGAATGACAACCTCTCTACCCTCACAGAGCACTTCAGACAGATGACTTTCACATCTCTATCTGATCCAGAACGTCAGTAATTTTAGTTTTGTTCCCAATCTATAAAGAAAGAGGAGGGGGAGGACAGTTATGAAATGGATTTTTGATTGATAGCACCTAAACTTTCTGAGTTTGAAGCTCTTCCTATTTCAGGAGTCATTGGTCTCTATATTTATCCTCAAACCTAAACCTGAAGCTGATGGGTCCTTCCCCACCCATTCATTTTTTCTCTCTGCCATGTGTCCATCTGAATGACAAATATTAAGCATCTACTACATGGATAACCTCATCTCCTATGGTTCCTTCTCTGTGCAATCTCCCCATGAGAGATGAGCTATAGAATGGAGATGTTTGAACCAAAGTGTCCCACAGTGTGGGGCGGTGGTGGGATGTTAGAGAAAGCTTCTCAGAGTGACAGTAGGTTAGAGCTAACGATGACTTCAAGTTCACCAGGTAGGAGACGAGGTCAGTGGGAGTGGCACAGACAGAAATGTGAAGAAAGCACATGGTGTGTTCTGAAAACTGTGAGTGCTGGTGTGGGGAGCCTCAGTGCTGTTTGGGGGACACAAGGCAGACAGGGGGCATCTCAGGGAGGCCATGTGGATCTTGCTAAAGAGCTTTAGCTCTTCTATTGGCAATGAGGAGCCACCCGTGCATCTTGTTTGGGGAATAACTTAATTAGGTTCATATTTTAGGAATACAGGGTAAGATGAGAGACTTGGGAACGAGTTAAGAAGTAATCCAGTCTTTTAATAAAAATTCTAAGTAAGTTTCATTATGTTCATTTCTTCCTTTTGCCACTCTTTCAATATTTACGGCCAGGTACTGAGCTAGCCTGGAGAAATACAAAGGTGAGTAAAGGCAGATGTGAGTCCCACCTACAAATAACACTGTCTAGTCAAAATACCAGAAATTATCTAAATAATCAGATGCCTGAGATTGCAGCTGTGACAAGGGATTTGAAGGAGAGTATCTAGTGTCAGGAGAGCCTGTGAGAGAATGATTTATCCAGGTCAACTTCTATGAGAAAGTGACACATGGGAGATTTGTAGGAGCAATGAACCAACGGTGTGCAGAGAAAAGTGCCCAGACAGGTGGGCAATGTGCAAAAGCCCATATGGGGGTCAGTGTGGGAAGACGAGGTGGATGGAAACTGAAGCTTGAAGATTGATGTAACATGGGGCTGGAGATCTCAGGGGCACATGCTGAGCTTCCAACGCTGGGTTTGAGATTCTGAGGATGGGCCATGTGGCAGAAGAAAGCCAAGGTCATTCTACATTAAGCTAATGACCAGATGACCTCAAGACACACGACTGAGCTCAACCAAGACCAGATAAGCCATCCAGCCAAATACAGCCTTAAATCACCAACCTTCAGACTCAAGTTGAAGTAAATGAGTTTCAGGGTAGTTTGGGGATGGGGGAGCAAAGAGGGGTCAAGAATGATTCTTCGGTTCCTAGAGTGATAGTATTTTATGCATATCTATGGCATGAATTGGGGTCATGAATTGGGTTTACACATCTGGACAAATAGTGGAGCCATTCTCTCAAGATTGGAATTGTTGAGTAAGGTGGCCCTGCAAAGAAACAGGGAAAGATCAGTTTCACCCTGACTAGGAAAGACAAAAGGCTGCTTCGCAATGATGGAGCAGATCAAGTTCTGAAGCAACAGGTCAGTGGATTTATACTGCATATCATGTTGGGATCATTCTTTGATCTTCAGTCTAATTGGCCTGAGCTCAAATTCCACCACTCAATTTTTTTTTGTGACTATGGCAACTTGATTTACTTTCCTGCATTTAAATGAAAAAAATAACAACAATAACATTTATTTGCAAACTTTTATTAGGATCACACAAGTGGCAGTTGAAGCCACGTAGCCTGGACTGTATCTCATACCCAAAGCACGGTCACCATTGTAATTGCACAAATCTTTGTCCTGGCTAGTCTCCACCTGTTGGATACTTTTTCTTTTCCTCTGAATGCCCTTTTTATTTTTTAAATTTAGCTGTACATTCATTAACTGAATGGAGCTCATACCACTGACTCTCACTTTTCTGAATTTCTAGGTCTCTGTGTGCTTGTACACATTTATTTATTTATCACACATTTATTGAGCGCCTACTATATAATTGAATCACAAAGGGAAATACGAAGTCACTGCTTTGTCCTAATGAGAGGAGGCAGCAACACATGGTCTCCTGGTTTCATTCAAAATGAATGTTCATTTCACTTTTCAAAAGGTTACAAATTGCTTTGATACATAATTACACTTTTATAATATACACACAATTTCAGTTGACATTCACAAAAGCCTTGCCCAGAGGCAGGCCAAGTGTTAGCAGCCTTTTCTCCTGGCATAGATGAGTTTGCGCTCTTGGGCCATGCTCTTCAACCCCCTTGCCCCTTGGTAGGAAACTTCAGTGCAGATCTAAGCTGATTTATTTTGTAACGTATTAGTCTTCCCCTGTGAGTGATAGTATTTTATGCATATCTATGGCATGAATTGGGGTCAGAGAGTTTGAAGGACTTGCCCAAATCCACACGATAAATCAACAGCAGACCTGGGGTTAGAAAGGCAGTTTTCTTTTCTCCCTTTCTCTATCCATTACCATAAGTTGTCATATACTAATTTCATGTTTCTGGAGCTGATTTTATAAGGCAGATTAAAAATGTCTCAAAAAGAGGATAGTGTGTTAAGAGCACAGTAAGTGGATTAGTCAGGCTTCTCCAGAGAAACAGAACCAATAAGAGATGTATATAAATCTTCATACAGTATATATTTATATGTATATATAAATGGAGACTTATAACAAGAATTGGCTCACATGATTACAGAAGCTAAAAAGTCCCACTATCTTCTATCTGCAAACTGGCGAACCAGGAAAACAGGTGGTGTAATTCAATCTGCGTCTGAAGGGCTGAGATCTAGGGTGAGAAGGTGGAGAGGGAGCAGTGGTATAAGTCTCAGGCCAGAGGCCAGAGAACCATGAGCACTGATATTCCAGGGCAGAAGATGCCCCAGCTCAAACAAAAGAGCAAATCTATCCTCCCTCTGCCCTTTTGATCTCTTTGAGCCTTCAATAAATTAGATAATACCCATCCACAATTGTGAAGGAGATTTTCTCTATTCAGTCTAACAAATCAAATGCTAATTACTTCCAAAAACACCCTCATAGACATACCTAGAAATAATGTGTTACCAGCTATCAAGGCATTCCTTAGCCCACTCAAAATGGCACATAAAATAAACCATCACAGCAAGTGTTCATGAAAAAAATGTAAGGAATGAAGAGAGTCAGGGGCCAAGGAAATACTATTTATTGAGCATCTACTATTCACATAAAACCTGTTCTTTAATATTCATAGGAACTTTATGAAGTAAGCATTATATCTGTTTGCAGATGAGAAAAGTGAATTCATGGAGGTACACATGTTTGTATAGGTAAGGTGTGGGTTTGGCATTATAACCCAAGTGGGTCTAAATTCAGTGCCTGTTTACTTTTCATTATAACGCACATAAAATGAATGTGTGGATAAACTGATGAACCCGTGTGTGAATGAATGCTCTATTTTTTTGACTGCCTTTCAGTTGGAAGAGTGGGTCTAAAAATGACAGCTTTTCAAATTTAGAAACTGGTCTCCTAATCTACAGATTGTAATCTTCACTCTTGTGGCTTTGTAAATAATGTTTTTTGTCATTTCCTAAAATGACTCTGATTAGGAAGGGATTGATCATTTCCTAGGACTGTTTTGTAAGAAATGCCCAAAGCCACTTGGCGTCCCCTGTTGGTGCTTATTTCTCCGTGTTTTTCATAAAATATAATTGTCTTAAGTCTCCCAGGATTGATTAAATGGAATGTTCAAAAGGAAAGCTGTCTTATTACTGACCCTGTATCCTTTAGTTAATAAGGTTTTTTTTTCCTAATTTTACTTCAAAGATGAAAGTTTCTTAATTAACCATCAGAGGTTCTCTGAAGCAAAGTATATTAAAATCATATTATGCCTTCCTGAGGCTCTCCTTGGATTTTTTATTAAGCAAAGCTATTGGAAGTAAAGATATGAGGGTAATTGTATCTATATATAATAAAGAAAGATACACTTATGAGTTTTCTATTCTAATCAACATCACTGCCACACTGAAAAAGCCAATTATTTTGTAATATTTAAGAATGCCAATAAAAATGAATGTTATTTAGCCAAATCTTGTTAGCTCTGAAATGAGAAACAAGAGTATCATGGAATAAAAAAAAGATCACTGCTTAATTCTAAATAAAATTTAGCAAATGTATGTCAAAACAACTTGATCTATTTCAACAGCTCTTTATTGATCTCCTGCTGTATGTAGGTCTTCCTAGGTTCTGCAAGATGGTGAAACTAAACATTACCCTGCTCTCAGTGAGCTCACAAACTTCACGGGACAGACAGATTGTTCATTTTTAGAAAGAGTGAAATTAGACATGTACTATGATAAAGGTGTGTGCAAAGCAATGATGTGTTGGAAAACTGATTCTCTGGGGGGGAAACATTCTGATTTGCCACTTTCCATGGTGTAAATATTTCTACCACAGTTAATTTTAAACTCCCAACTTAAAAACTCCCAACAATTTATAAACTGGCTTGCAAAATTTTTGATTATTTAACAACATGATCTCACAAGTGAGGATTAGCCAGCGTCAGAACAACACTGGAAGCACAGAAGTACAAATGAAAACAGCAGCAAATTTTGCCTGTAATAGGATAGGAAAAGATTCAGAGCCAAAGGGAATTTGAGCAAGGTCTCGAGGATGATCAAGATAGCAGCACAGAAAACAAGGATTCGAAGGCTGAGAAGTTGTGGTGTGCTGGGGCATATGTGATCAGACAGAACTGAGGTTGGGACTCTTGAGGCTCAGGGTTACACTGGGGTCAGGTGGCTAAGAATCTTGAATGCTGCACTGTGAGTTACGACTTCCATAGAAAAGGGGAGTCTATGGAGGGGGTTCACACAAATCCATTTGAAGAGCAACTACTGAAATAGCCCAACACAGATGGATTCTGCCAAATGGCCAGGCATTCTGCAAACATGGTTATTTTCAAAATGACTGATTTCTTGGCTGAATTTTATTGTTTTACAAAGAATCTGCTTTATTTAAAAGCATGAGTGGTCATAGGATGGGGAAAAGTGAAGAAAAGCAATATGGACAGAAGAAATTAAAATGCAGCTGTATTACAATTTAGGAATATTTTTCAAAAAGTGATATATGCTCACTACAGAAAATGTAGGTATAAAAAAGAAGAAAATAAGAATTACCTGTCATTCTGTCACTTATATGTAGCAGTTGCTATCCTTTTGATATTCATCTTTCTAGTATTTCTATGTTGTATTTTTTTTTCATATTTTTAAAAAGGAAAATCAGCTCATATTATATATATTTTATTAAAATTACTCAATAACAACACCCCAAGTTAATAAAAGTTTGTCAACATCTTCATTTCTAATGATTGTACAATATTCCATTAAATGTAGGGAATTTAATTTGTTTCTTAGATCTACCATTTATGGATAAGAAGTTTGTTCCCAATTTTTTACTATTTCAAAAGGTACTCTAATAAAAACTTATTTTTATTCTTGGCACACATTGTTTCAGGACAATGAAATAAATGTAAATATATACAGATATGTGTTTTACATTTTGTTTTTTAAAAGTGCATCTTAGGGAAATAAGAAAGTAAAACACCACTTTCAGTTATTTCACTAATCATATCCTTTTCTGTAGCACTTCCTTACCCTCTGATGGAATTCATTGTTGAGAAGTCTATATTGCCTCTATGTTGACACGTGTGTCAGCACATGCAATCTTTCTATGATATCAGCCAAACACAGTGTTCTTTTAGTCACTTCTGGCCTATACCTGCAGGCCAGGGTATTAGGTGGCAAATATCTGGATAGACAAATATAATATCCCCCACTGAAAATTAAGTATCATACTTGGACTAGTCCTTGCCCTCACAGGTGTGAGGGGTGGGTTGTGTGTAGCTGTTTATCTGGTGCACGAGAGGTCACCAACACAGAAGCGGCAGTTTACTTCAGCTGATAGCCAAAGAAGGCTTGAGGAAACCCTTGGGAAATGAAGGTCACACAACACATTCTTAATGAGGGTTTATTATGTGCCAAGAACAAGGCTTAGGACACTGAAAATTCAATTTGACATCAGAATATGAATCACCTTGAACTTCATCTTAAGTATTTGGGTTTTATCCTACAGCTTACATTAGTGATGGAAGGGACTTGGACAGGAAAAACAGTATGTGAATCTAGACACAAAAGCAATGAAATCACTTATTATGAATGGCTACTGCTTGAGTAGTTTGGGAGTGAAATGCTTTTTATTTTTTTCTTGAACTGATGTATATGATATTACTGAAGTAACACACCAAATTTGGGAAATCTCTATCAACCTGCTATACATCTGACAGGTCACTAGAAACAGAAGGAAAGTGAAATCAAATGACTGTGTTTTCTGAAAGATGCACACCACGTATTTGGGAGAAAGGATGCAAGTGTTTAGTAACAAAGCAACACAGTTAAGCCCCCTCCCAGAACACACATGAAATAGAGAAACACGACAGAGCAGAGACTGACTTCACTGGAGAGGTGGCAGAGTGGTCAAGAACTGCCCCATGCAGTAATGGTGCTTGAAGAAGGCTTGAAGGTATGAACAAAAACAGAAGGAAGGGCATTGCAGAAACAGGAAAGAGTACATAGAAAGACAAGTAGACTTGAATGGCATATATATATTCATCATGATAGGTGTTTTAGGTGACCCAAAGATTAGATTTTAGCTATAGATTTGTGGAATGTAATACACGGTTAGACCTGAACTATACGCAAAAAACTTGGACAGCATTGGGGAAGATAGATT
Organism: Galagoides demidoff; assembly: GCA_963574575.1. Classification (NCBI taxonomy): domain Eukaryota; kingdom Metazoa; phylum Chordata; class Mammalia; order Primates; family Galagidae; genus Galagoides; species Galagoides demidoff. The sequence continues at coordinate 22,092 of CAUYQV010052441.1, forward strand.
ATCAGGTGATAAGATTCAAAACAGGAAAATCAGAAATCTAGGTGGAGAGAAAATGGTGGCCTGCATAAAGGTAATGTCAATGTGGGTAATGCAGATAAGATGGACATGGGATGTATCTAGGACTTACAAATGGAGAGGGCTTGGTGACTAGTTAAGTATGGGGATGGTGAGGAGAGGAGAGTATGGCTCCTTATTATGATTTGTATGGCTTAATGGATGATGAAGATATTAATTTCAAGGCTATCATAACCAAAACATCATGGTACAGGCACAAAAACAAAGAAATAGATCTTTAAATCATAATAGAGAACCCAGATATAAAACCATCCTCATAGGATCTGATCTTTGACAAATCAGACAAAACATACACTGGGGAAAAGAATCCCTCCTCAATAAATGGTGCTGGGAAATTTGGATAATCATATGTAGAAGATTGAAACAGGATCTGAACCTCACCACTCACAAATCATTAATCCACTTTGGATAATAGACTTAAACCTAAGACAAGAAAATATAAGAATTCTAGAAGAAAATGTTGGAAAAACTCTTATAGATAGTGGGCTAGGCAAAGAATTTAGGAAGAAGACCACAAAGACAATCACAGCAACAATAAAAATTAACAAATGGTACTTGATTAAATTTAAAAGCTTCTTCACAGCCAAGGAAACAACCAATAGAGAAAATAGACAACTCACAGAATGGAAGAAAATATTTGCATGCTGTATATCTGATGAAGGGCTTGCAACCAGAATCTATAAGAAACACAAATAAATCAGCAAGAAAAATAAAATTAAACAACCCCATTAAAAAGTAAGCAAAGACATGAACAGAAACTTTCCAAAATAAGAAAGATTAATGGTTAATAAACATATGAAAAATTGCTCAACATCTCTAATTGTCAGGCAAATGCAAACCACATTGAGAATATTACCTAACTCCGGAGAGAATGGTGTTTATCACTAAGTCCCAAAGTGACAAATGCTGGCTTGGATGTGGAGAGAAAGGAGCACTTATAAACACCGTTGGTGGGACTGCCAACTAGTGTGACCTCTATGGGAAGTAGTATGGATATTCCTCAAAGAACTGAAAGTAGACCTACCATTTGATGCAAGAATTCCACTACTGGGGATTTACCTTAGGGAAAAAAAGTCATTCCACCAGAAAGACACTGCACTACATGTTTATTGCAGCCCAATTCACAAAGATGTGAAATCAACCCTAATGCCTGTCAATACACAAATGGACTAATAAAATGTGGTGTATATACACATGTATGAGGAGATGTCTCACTCCTCATACTACTACTATTTATTCATATGTTAACACCATTTGTAACAACCTGGATGGAACTAGAGACCATTCTTATTTATTTTTTGAGACAGAGTCTTACTATGTCACCCTCGGTAGAGTGCTGTGACATCACAGCTCATAGCAACCTCCACTCTTGGGCTTAAGTGATTCTTTTGCCCCAGCCTCCAAGTAGCTGGACTACGGGAACCCACCACAACACTGGCTATTTTTTGGTTGTAGTTGTCATTATTGGTTAGCTGCCCCAGGCTGGGTTTGAACCCACCACCCTTGGTGCATGTGGCCAGTGCCATAATCACTGTGCTATGGGTGCTTGGGAGCCAAGGAGACCATTCTTCTAAATGAAGTCTTGCAAAAATGGAAAAACAAACAACCAAACCACGTGTACCTTGCAATAAATTGAAAATGATTTTTGAATACTCATGGACACACATGGGAGTAAAATTCAATTCAAACTGCTTGGGAAACCAAGCAGTTGGGATGGGGGAGGAGGAGATGGGTAAATTCACTCCTAATGGGTGTAATGCATGTTATCTGGGTGATGAGTACACTTATTACTTTGAGTCAAATTGTCACAAAGCAATTCATATAACCAAAACATTTGTACCTTGGTAATATTCTAAAATTTAAAAACATGGTTGAAAATAGAAGAATCAAGTCTCCTAAGTTCAACTTTGGACACAATATTTTTGAGATACTGTGAGATATCCAAGAGAATGTCTAGGTAGCAATGGCTTATATTGCTAGGTCTTGTAGAAGATTACTAGGATGCTATAAATCACGAGACAGTAAAAGGTTAGCATTTTTTAATGCTCCAATTTTTTTTTTTTTATCAAGATCACAGCTTGTGTCTTCTGCTATGTACAAACGAGAGGCTAAAGGACTTTGTAGCTTCACAGTTGGAATCCATGGCTTTTCTTATCTGCAGCAGAGACCCATAGAGTATCTGGAGTAACTGCTGAGAACTCAATGTATGACATCTCCTCATTAAAGATCACTACCAAGTTAGGGATCACTGCAAGTGGGCAAGAGGTAAAGTGCATTTATTATCAAACAAAAACCCACAGCAAAATTCTGATTTAAGTGCTAGTATTTGTTATGCTTGGCTTTCATTTTCCTTTGGAGAACTATATTTTGTAAAAAAAACCATCAATAGTTGTCTTTTTAGCTTGGATGTTCAAGTGAAATAGTGATGGATGATGGACACACAGAATTTACATGATGAATTCATTCATTCATTCAACCACCTTTTATGAATATCCATTATTTAAGGTTCACTTTTTTTTAATTTGGAAAATCAGAGGTGAATAAAACATGGCTCTGACTCTCTAAGAACACACAAAGCTGACTCTATAATTATTGTTGTAGCTATCATGATTGTTGTTAATTAATGAAAATAATAGTTATAATTTGTTTGTGTGTTCAATGAGTAAAATCTTGGTCTCTTTCATCTGTAGGTAAGGGCCATATGCTGTGAGGCTAAATTATATTCTTTTAAATATCCTTATAACCAGGAAGTAATGAAATAAAATAAAAGCATTCTTCCCAACCACACCTAGGACTACACATGGGAACTTGTTTTTATGCAGACTCCCGAATCAAGTTCTGGAAATTCTGACTCATTAGCTCTAAGGTATAAAACTGGCAATTTTTCATTTTTATAAGATCCTCCAGGAGATTGCGAAGTATCTGGTTTTATTGAGAACACTTTGGGAAGACCTGTGGTGTTAGACACAATTGACTGTGGGGTCTGGCTGATCAGAATGCCAATTTCAACTTTATCAGTGACAAGCAGTGTGACTTTGTATGACCTTGAATAGGTTTATATGAAAACAGTTTGAGCCTCAAAGTATTCATCCCAGAAAAATGAATCCTTGTAACAATTTTGTAAAACTAAATGGCATTTTATATGTAAAACAGTTACTACATCAGATATTTAATTTTAGGTTTTCTTTCCCTCTTTTCCTTTTAAAACTCCAATTAGCCCTTACTTTTGTGCTTCTCATCTATCACTCATGCTTTCTTTGTTTTTTTTAGAATTTCTTATATATATTTTTTTTCTTGGACTCTGCACTCCTTGAGGACAGGGGTTTGTCCTGCCTTCATTTCTATATTCTTAAAACTTGCCCATGACAGGTGTACAGTAAGTTGACTGTCTAGAATGTAATTCTAATACCCTTATACCAATATTTATTTTATACTCTTTTATCAAAATGATCATTAATTTGTTTGCAAGATTCACGCTTACTAAAACTCATTAATTCTTTTGTCTTTTTATAGCACAACACATTTGGCAAGAAATGGGATTACAATTCCCTTAATTCCCTAATTAAGATGAAATTCTTGATTTAATTCAAGGAATAAGAAAATCAAATGCTTATTTTGACATTTCACACAGACTCTTACAAATGTTGGCTAAAGAATGACTTCATGATTTAGGTGACAGTAGTCTGTAAGCTGGCAAATTCATTTACCATGTCTAATTTGGGCAATAGTTTATTTTGTTCACACTGTGCTAGCCCTTAGGTTGTGTGGAGAAAGAAGCAGTCAAAGAAATGGTCCTCATATTCAAGGATCCTATGGTTTAGTAATGATAATAAATCGATAAACAGACCATTTCAACACAACATGGTACACACTGTACTAAAAGAAGAACACTATGTTTTGTGACTCTGACTTGTAGTAAATGGAAAGTTTCCTAAAGGTACATATCTAAGTGGAAAGCTAAAGGAGTAAAGAGTGGTACTATGGACTGATGTTTGTGATACTTCAAAATTCATTTGCTTAAATTTTACCCCCCAAGGAGATAGTATTAGGAGATGGGGCATTTGGGAGGTGATTAGGTTATGAGGGTGCACCCCTCTTAAATGGGATTAGTGCCCTTATAAGAGAAATTCTTTACTCCTTCTGCACAAGTGAGGATATAGCAATGAGGTGCCAAATTTCCAGCCTCTAGAACTATAAGAAACAGGTTTCTGTTGTTTATAAGCCACCCAGGTGATGGTATTTTGTTATAGCAACATAAATGGATTAAGACAAGTGGCAAGGTGAAGAAATGAAAATGTGTTCCAAAGAGAAGTAACAGTATGTGCAAAGATAGCAGATGAATGAACACTTCATACTGCTAATATGCAAGTGGCTCTGTCTGATTGTGAGAGAAGATGTGGCAGAAACAAGCCTGGAACTCTGTCATGAAGAGACTTATTTAGCTCAGGCTAAAGTAATTAGATTTGTCATGATAAAAAAGAAAGCCATTAAAAAGTTTTAAGTATAGTTGTGACATCATCATAGTTGTACTTCTAAGTTCATATTTGCTGCCTACTGTAAATTTTTCTTTCAACTAATGTTTTGTTTAATTTTCATTAAATGCATTTATTATAGATATTTCCTAAGAAATTTAAGTGTAACTTTCATAGTCCCTTGTGAGTTGAATGGCTAACAAGAGTTATTTAATAGTAATACTCAATATTGAACATTGTAAATGTCATCTCAGAAGAGAGGACTTTTAAAAAATGGCATATTGACTTTTAAAAAATAGCATATTGTCACATTAGAAACTTGTACTGTACCTGGTATTACCTCATTCAGTCTCTGCTAATTGCCCAGTTTTATCACTCAGGTTGAGTGAGGTGCTGCAGTAGTAAACAACCCCCAATGCTTAGTGGATTTAAAGAAAAGAAAACAGTATCCATCCTACAAGTCCACTGTGGGTAACTGGTGATGGGATAGGCCCTACTGATTGTAGTTACTCACACACCAGGTCAATGGAGAAGCCACTTTCTTGAAAGTTGCTGGACAGTGAATCAAATGTAAGCTAGAGCTTGGCAAAGTCCTTCTTTCAGCACAGTTTTTAAGTCATTCTCCACAGTGGTCCTCACTCAAATATAAAGAAGACAGAAAAAAATCAACCCTGTCAGTCACATACTCTGTATAGAGTTCAAAAATATCTGACAAACACCATTAATTACAATCATAGTAATAGAATAGCTACCAAAACAAGAAAAAAGCTCATACTACCACCTAAATCCCAGATTGATCATCATCCTTTTGTAAGAATCTTGGAGGAGATTTTACCACCAAGAGGGCTAATGGCAGTCTACACATCCTAGGAGGAGAAAAAGAAATGTGGCTGGCTTTTGTAGTCTTGAGTTCATGAAACTGAGAAGTCTCACCTGCCCAAAGTCAAGGGAGACCTCTCCACCATCCCCATGCTGTCTTCCCCTTCGCATATAGCCCAAGGAATTGTAGCAAATTAAAACTCAATAACTTCCCATCTTTTTCAAGGGTACTTCTTTTAAAAATGTGTAAAGAGTCTCACATTCCTAATTATACAACATATAACTTGAGGATACAATCACTGGAACAATAGGGCAGAGTGTACTGTTATGCTATTCGAGATATAGACCCTTAACTTCTTTGGTACTGGCCTTTCTCTGATGAAACACTAGTAATAAGAACTGGACTCTCAATCCCTTTGTCATGACCCTAGAGTGTGGTGCTGGAATGTATAGTATACAGGCAAAGCTGAGACCTTGTGATTTCTGCCTGTTCTCACAGCAACAATGTCTTCCATCTGGCAAAACAGAAGAGGGCCTTGGGGTGGAGCAGTGGAAAGGCTGTGGAAACATACAGATTTGCTTCTAAATCCCACTCTGCTGTTTACTATCTGTGTGGAATCAAAAAAACTAATTTCTAGTGCCTCTGCTTATTCACCTTGTCAAATGCAAATAATAATGGACTCATGATACCAGGTTACTGTGGTAAGATGGTACATGTAAAAAATGTAGCTAGAAAACATGGCTTGAATTATCAGTGATACTATTCCAGTTCATAAGCCCCCAGAGAATGGGTTTCTTAGATTATGATCCATTCATTTCTAAACTTTGAGTAAAACCTGAAATTATTCCTGCAAAATCACATTTCTTGGACTTTTAAAGAAGCCACATGTGCTATCTTTGACAACTTGAACAGATACTCTGGTGTTTGTTGCCCCCTGAACTTAAATTCAATAAAAGTTGTTTCTAGCTACTACCGCAATGATCTGCATCCCAAAGACACAAAATCCAAAATTATTAAACAACAACAGAAGTAATATAGCATTTTTGTTTTCTTAAGGCCCCATGGTTCTGAGAGCTAATGGCCAATGAGCATATACCATGTGTCACATCACTGGGGGCTTTTCTCCTGCTAGACTAAGTTTCCAGAAATGCGGATATCACATGTAGTCAGGAACTAAAAGTGGGTCTGGCCTGTGATAGGGGCAGAATAAGCATTTGAATAGATACTATATTAAGTCGTCCAGACTTATGCTGGGTACACGGCTGACCCAAAATAGGTTCAAAATTTCAATTTAAATTTTTTTATTAAGATATATACACAAAGATCACAAATATATTTATGCATTTATGGGGTACAATGTATTGATTTTTTGTACAATTTGGAAGGCTTACATCAAACTAATTAATATAGTTTTCACCTCATTTACTTAATTATTGTGTTAAGACAATTATGTTCTATACTTGATAGATTTGACTTGTACCTTTGTGATATGTTCCAAGGTATGGTCCCCCAGTTTTGAACTTCAGATTTCTCATCAGCAAAGCCATGAAGTGAGTTTCAGGGCTTGTACGCTGCAACGCATTGGGTGGCCAGACAATGTTAAAATAGCACCTGGAATAATGCAGGTAAAAGAGGTGGCTACTTGCAGATTCCCTGGGCACAAGGGATCTGTACACAACCGTGTTATTGTTTTTCACTGAACTCTAAGCATACCAAAGACAACTCATCTCTGAAGAATTAACTCATTCTGCGAGCTGCTTGTTTGTGACCACTGGTAGTGATCACTGAAGCCCTTTCCATCACTAACATTCTGTGGTTGTTTGAGCCACGGTGCTCTCAGAGCATTGCTATCCATCCACAGTTCGGCTGCTGCCAGCCTCATTAATGCCTGATTTTTTCTTTTTTAATGAGATGCTTAAAAAGGTTTGCATGTAATTCCAGATGACTTTATCACCTTATTTATCAAGGATGCCTGTCTTACCAGTAACTGATTTTGAATTCCAGATGATACTATTTGTGTCCAACCCCAGCCATTAGGTCAAATGGCTGAACTGTTGCTTATTCACTTATGTCTCAGACATGAGGTATCACTAGATGCAGAAATGAATTATCCCTGGTGAGGTCCCTTTGACACACGGCTCCAGGAACTCATCATTTAGATGTCAGTCATTCCCTGCCCCTGGCTCTGATGTCTCACAGGCTTCTTGACAACAATTAGAGAGACTAAAATCACTCATAATCACCATCACACCTGCCTTCCTTATTGGCTCAGAGGCAATTTACTTCTCTCAGCTCTTCTGTCACAGAGCAGAGCTGGGTGTTACTTTTCTAAGCTTCAATTATAGACATTCAGTCTGACAGCTTCCCTGAAGTCATTATTCTGCCCCCTATTTTCTGATATTGATCCCAAATGTTTGGGGAAAAAGACAAAAATAATATCCAGCCAGCCATTCAGATGTTCAGGAATACCCAGATGTGTAATATGCATAGAGACATGTCTCTGGGTGTGGGCTGTGATTCTGCAAGCTCTGAGGTTATATCAGATCAAAATAGGAATTTCCTAAGGCCTGCCTCCCTTTGTGTAACCAAAACTCATTAACATCTCAGTGAATAGAAAGGTCCATCTGCACCTGAGTCACCCTTCAGCCCTGCAGGGATCATGGTGGAAGGTTTGAAATTACAGGCTTCTTTCTTCCTCCCCAACTGGTTTCTGGAAGAAGTTTGAAAAAGTGTTGAGATTTATCTTCCCATTGATATCATTCATACTACTACTCTTCTTAGAAGCAAAAATAGCCAGTGTCAGTCTTATTTGAAATGCCATTTTTTTCCTATTACAATAAAAGTGAAAACAACAATTACCACCCTCTTCCTAAATATCTACACTGTTTTAGGCACTCAGTCAGTGACCATAGATATCTATGGTGCTTAATCTTAAAAAATAAATTCAGATGTTGTTTTTGTTACCATGTTGTATATTAAAAAACCTACCCTGCATCAAAGCTCATTTTCCTAAGATCACACAAAAATGACCTGCCTGGAATTCAAATGCAGTTCTGACTCCAAATAAAAATATTCATAACAGTAGCTGTAAGTGTTACTTTTCACGAAGTCAGGGCTTTAGCGCACACCACTGTACTTAACTCTTGCAACAACCTGTGAGTTACATGATTCTCCCCACTTTGCAGATGGGCTGTGATTCACCCTTTTCTTTATTTCAGTTTCGTCCAATTATGTGCCTCTGTGTGTGTGTTTTTTCATTATCATAGTTCCCTCCTAATTTCCCTCAATTTAAACACTAGTTTTATTGGTGTCTCTACCTATCTTTTAATTTAATGAGGTATTTAAGCATGCAACATAATGCTTGGGTTTATGTGATAGATTAAAAGGATTAAATCTCTTGGTGGTATTTGTGCTTCCAATCTTTCCCTATTTAGCATGCTTCTCCATCTCCCCTTTTTGTGCAGAATTTCTCCCCTTTGAGGCTTTTATTTCCCATATTGTAACAAAGAAAATGATAGAAAGAACAGACCACTGGGAATCTGAATGCAAGTTCTTCTCCTTGTTAGCTGTGAGAGGTCAGAAATTTAACCTAAGTTTTCTGAATTTTTATTTAGTTATAACATGGACACAGTACCCGCTCTCTCACACACACAGGCACACACAAACATTCAATTAGGTTACAGAGTGAAAATGTATGTCCTGTAGCCGTGGTTCAGGAAATGCTGCTGCTCCCCAGAGATGACATCCCAGGGGTGCATCCATCCCTCCGGGGCTGTGGGAGCCATCTGATTCTATCCCGCTGTAGAAAGGTCTCTTTTAGATCAGTTGCCTGTGCCCCTAGCACAGATGGTTCGGACACATCTGGCATGCAGACCTTGTTAGGTTCCCCTTTCCTTCTGCTTTCTTTTTCAGCTTTTTGCATCCTGCACATGATGCTTGAGAAACTGTAATCACCCCATATAACTTGACTAAATAAATAAAATAAAGATACTTAGTAGCTGTGCTCTATGCACATTTAATCCTTATAAAAATTCTGTGAGATGGAGGCTATTATAGCCATTTTAACAATGAAGATCCTGAAGCCGATAGTGGATAAGAAAGAGATATTAATGATTTCCAGAGCTGTGACTTTATCCCTGGACTTCTGTCTTATACAAAATCCCTTGATCTTCCTACCACATAAACACCTATACATACCTACATTACAAACAGACATCAACTCATTCTGTCTTTATTTAAAGTTTTGATGTTTTATCATACACTTTCACCTGACCCTTACGCCCATTTTTCTTGTCAATTGTCAGTCGATGTGTCTTTGTGTACGGTTTTATTTATTCATTCAGAAATGGCACACGAAGCCATGTTTCTACATAGTCTGGACTACGGGTCTCCTTGTAACTTGGTTATAAATAACTGCGCAGTGTGATGGAGCCTGGGGCAGGTTCAGGAGCCCACATTCGAATATTAATGAGTGGAAAATGGATGATTTTATGATTCCTGACCTTTCTGCTTTAATCCATCAGGGAGTATAGATTGGTTGGTAGTTAGCACAACTGGGCAAAAGCTGTCTAAGTGGAAAATTGATCCTGGTAAGTGCACGCATGGTGGTTTCCCTCGTTAATGCTTCCCATTTTAGGACTGTGAACTTTCTCTCTCAGACGTCTCAAGTTCATGCCCTAGTGTGCCAAGCTGAAGGTACAGAGCCTTGGTGTGAGCTGACAGAACTGTCATTTTATTTACATGTTAATTAAAAGGATAAGTAAAAAGAAATGGCATACAAATCAGCAGATGGGCACCAGGGTCTAAGATGCAGCCTCTGAGGCCTCTTGACCCAAGAAGGTTTTTAAGATACTTACAAATATCAGTGCAGGGCCATTTTCTTCACCTCTATGGAAGCCCACTTCCCGGTAGAGGGCATCTCAGTCAAAGAGATCATCCTGGGTGTGGGGAGGGGAAAGGGCGTAGGGTCCTGAGTCTTTGGCCTCATTCCATGTTGCTTGTATTTACCTCCCTATCGGCCTTTTCATTAGATGAGGGCAGCAAACAGATTGCATCTAATGTACTAAATCCAATTAATTACTAGTATATGATAAGAGCTTTGCATTGAGAGATGTCTGCTGTTATGACTGACCTCAGAAGGACAAGCTTCACGATGTCCCTATGGAGTGGAGCGAGATTGGAGATGGAGTCTGCTGGTTCCCTGCATGTGCGGTAACTGGCTTCCTGGTACCAGATAAGGATCTCAGGGAGATGGGATTCTATTTTTTTATCTTTACACTCTCTTATGTTCATAATGTCCTTGGTTCCTAAACTCAATTCAAAACAATTATTTTCACAACCTCCTCATGACCTCTCTCTCAGTCTCTGCAGTTTCTAAGTTTTCTCCTTCATTTATGGACAAACACCACACAGCCAACAGGGTCTTAGTTCCTTTTGTGCTGCTGTAACAGAATACCACAAACTAACCCAGGGCCTTTAAAACAAGAGATGCTTGATAAACGTAGAGGGATCCAGTGAAGGGATGAAAAATAGCACCGGTCATGCAGCTCTCAGACTGTGGGCAACTGGAGGGTGTGGGGTGTTTCTTTTAATGCCTGCATTTCCACCACCCAGAACAACACTTGGTCTGTTACATTCTCATCAATAGTAGGGTGAGTATTTGGGCGAACAGATGAATTCTATAGCAAAAGAGAGAGTAATGATATGGTTTCTGGAGTAAAAGTACTTGTGTTCACATCCACGGCCCACTGTCTGCTGAGTGGAACAGTGGCCAGGTTCCCTGGTCTTATTAAGCTCCAATTTCCTCATCTATAAGATGGGGATAATAACAGTGCCTACCTCACTCGTGGTTAAATGGACTGAATAAGGTCCTTAGTAGAGTGCCTGGCATATACAAAGTACTCAGGATACATTCATTTTTATCATAATTATTACTTAGTGCCTGACTGCAAAACTGTATTATACTGAAGCCACAGGTATTTCTTGTTTTCATGGTATTTCTAAGAAAATCAAGGCCATTTTGAGGAGGTAAAGCAAAAATTTACCTCCTCAAAATTTATCCTCTTTTGTGAGGGTATAAAGTGTTGGGAGATTGTGTGTGGGGGGGAGAATGCAGAGAAATGGGAGGTAAGAACCCAGAACCTGAAGATCATCTTTTGACGATTTCCTGATGCACATCATCCCTAAGTTGTATAGTTTTATAAAACATTCCCTTTCACAACCAAGTTCAAGGTGAGGGGCACTAAATTATCCTTTTACTTAGTTTCAGACCCAGGTTTAACTGTTTCCACAAAGTTGCATTTGTTCTTATTTAAAGGTTACGGTCATGTGTCTCATGATAACACTTCAGTCAATGTGGTCCTCATACATGATAGTGGTCCCATCATGTATTTTACTTTACCTTTTCTATGTTTGGATATGTTTAGGTGTACAAATACCTCTGTGTTGCAATTGCTGCAATATTCAGTGTAGTAATATGCTTACAGGTTTGTAGACTTAGGAACAATAGGTTATCCCATACAGCCTAGGTAAGTAGTAGGCTATACAATCTAGGTTTGTGTAAGTACACGCTGTGAAATTCACAAAGTGTATAAACTTTTGTCACAAAGTGACAAAACCAACTAATGATGAATTTCTCAGAACATATCCCCTTATTAAGTCATACATCTTTCCTAAAAACATTGTACACATCAGATTTTAAAAAAACCTCTACAAAAGAAAATTTCTAGAGATACTGGATAATGGCTTGGTAGGATTGTAGATCTCTTTTGTATTCAATGATCATTATCTATGAATACCAGTTGGCGTGGAGACTCATATGGGATACTTGAAAGGAGCTGTACAAAAATATTGTACTAGTGTATCAGTATGGCTAACATTAGAGGGAAAATAAAATACAATGGCCCATGCCGGAAAGTTGACTAATTGACAAGGTTATCATGTGTCAGCATGGCCGACAGAGAATCTGAAATATAACAGATGATCAGTATCTTACTCATCTCCTTTCACCCCAAATATTATGACCTCTATCAACATCCATAATATCCTTAGTTACGAAACTCAATTCAAAAAAACTACCTTCATAGCCTTCTTTGTAACACTGTCTCTCTCTCTCAGTCTCTTCAGCACTGTCTATTTTGTGCCACTACAACAGAATACCACAGACTAAATAATTTATATTGAACAGAGATTTATTTCTCACAGCTCTAGAGGCTGGGAAGTTTGGGATCAAGGATGGTGCTGACATCTGATGAAGGCCTTCTTGATCCGTCATAACATGGTAGAAGGCATGGTGGAAGGGCACAGACAGGGTGAGAGAGAGGAGAAAAGGAGGCCAAACTCATCCTTTTAATAGGAACCCACTGCAGAAATAATGGCATTAATCCATTCAGAGGGCAAAGCCTTCAGGGCCTAATTACCTCTCAAAGGTTCCACCTCCCTATGCTGTTACAATGGCAATTAAATTTCAACGTAAGTTTGGCAGGGTACAAGCATTCAAACCGTAGCAAACACATGTCTATAGAATACCTTCTACACGCCAGGCACTTGGTAGATATTGTGAAGGACACAAAATGAACCAGACATTGGTGCCCCTTTCCAGGGACTTGATTCTAATTAGTCCTAGTAAGGGTAGAGGGGTTAAGCATTATAACCTGAACCATTATGATATAGATTAAAGGTTATAGAGGACTTAAAAATCTGAACATGATTAGATGAGTGAGAAGGAGAGGAAGAATAATGAAGGGGGAAAAAAAGGAAAACGAAAGTATATTTAGTAGACACTGTATACCAGGTACTGTTCTAGCCCCTAGTACTGTTTATATGTCCGTATCTATTTCTAGGGGTATGCCTCTATATAAATTACATCTTTATCTATCTCTAAATCTAAAATACATATGCACCCCACATGTTATCATTGCCTCCATTTTACAGATGAGGAAGATGAGGGTCAGAGAAGTTTGACATCACTTCTCAAAGGTATTCTTAGAAAAAGGAGGAAAATGGCAGCCAGTGAGATTTTCTCCATGCCTTGTTTGTTGTTTGCCTCCCAGCCTTCCATATCCTCTCCAGAATAATAACTTCCACTTATTAAATATCAGTCTCTGCTGAAATTTCTGTACATGTTCCTTAACAACAACAAGAACACAGGGAAGTAGCGGCGACAATCCTCCCTCATTTTATAATGAGGAAATGGAGACTCAGGGAACTCATGCATAGGAAGTATTTTGAAACAGCATTCCAAATTGAGGCATTCTCTGTTACAACATGCCCCCACTCCATCAGCTTTAAATGTATATATACAATGAATATATATATATGTACATGTATATACATGCATATGTATAATATTAGTATCTAACACATGTTGAGATTTCATTATGTGTTAGGTATTAAGCTAAGTACTTTCCATGTTTGATAAAATTTTGTCCTGTTGACAGCCTCATGATGAAGGTGCTGTCATTAGTCTCACCGTATAGATGGAAAAACTGAGGTTCAGAGAAATTTAAAAATTGACTGAAGGCCATATAGTAAGTAAGTGGCTGAGCAGGGATGAATTCAGAGCCTTTACTCTTAAGTAGTCAAAAGGAAAAGGGCTAGAAAAGTGAATATCCTTTCTAGGATGAAGTCTATATCCTCTTCAGAAGTAGAGGTAGAGAACTGAACACGTCATAGGAAAACTGAGCTTTGTTCTACCCTTAATCCCTTCTAGATATAATTGTGCTGAGTGGGTTTTCAGTGCACAGTTAAAAATACATTGAGCGCCTTCTTTGAATTCTCTTACCAATTTCTCTTTCTAAGGTTTACATTGTCATGAAGCTACAAGGTTATTCCGGCCTCTCACAAGGTTAGCCTAGTCTGACACATTAAACCCACCTTTCTGAGAGTGACAGACAATGTCATTTTGTTTGTTCTTGTGTGAGGCCTCGTCAGTTTCTCTGCTTAGAGAGGCTTGCTCAATGTATTGACAGCCCTAATCAGGAAAATCCACTGTAGTATGGACAAGGCCAGAGTGTTCAGAGCAAATACTTTCCACCTGGAGATAAGTCTGAAGGCTCAGTTGGTAAGACTGGGGGCTGAGGAGAGAAAGAGGGAAACCTGGGATACCAGATCTTTCTGCCTAGGAACAGTTAGGAGGAGATTTGGAGCCAGGTACTTTGAGCTGGGATCAAATCTCTGTTCTATATTTTACTAGCTGGGTGATCTTAGACAGGTTACTTAAAATTTTTAAGCCTCATTTTCCTTAACTGTAAAATTATCATAATAGTGTGCATTATCATAAGTCTTAACCGAGACAATTCACGTATAAAAAGTACCTAGCAAATTTCCTGCCGCAGAATGAGTGTTATCATATGGTCAGTACAGTACCTATTAAAATTATCATCACTGTTATCATCATCACTCTCCTCATCATTATAACATAAGGGATAAGCCAGGATTTCTCTATGCACCTTCAGAATACCAGGATCTACCTCTGTTGGACAATATGGTCAAAGACTTGGTATAGGTTTTGGAGAAGATCCTCTTTCTCAAGTTCAAATATTTATGCATCTGGAGGCAAGAGAGAGCTTGCTTTAGAGATTAACATGAGATCCAAAATTAAATTTCCCATGTTGGAAATGGAGATTCTAAATAATAACCTGGAGATTTGAGTATCAACATTCCTTAGAGGAGAAGTAGCCAAAGGGCCTTCGCTATTGCTTTTAGTAAATCCAATTAGTGAAAAGCTCAATTTATGGTGAATCATGGGAGGGGCTTGTGGGAAGAACACTGACTAGGAATGAGAGACCTCTAATCTAGTTGAACTAATATCATAATGCATATTTGCACAATTCTTCTCCAGTTGAAAACACATTGTATAATAATGACCTTTCCAACAACCCCATGGGCACGTATTACTAATATTTTCCCAGAATCCAGTCCTTCGCTAAGTTCTGTTAACTGTAGGTTTTAATTATATCTGGATTCCGACGCTACTTCTTTATAACCACAAATACAGTCCTAGATTAAGCCTTATCACCTCTGACTTGAAGTATATTCATAGTCTGGTCTTCTTCCTTCAGTCTCAATCCCTCCATTTCATTTTCTATTCTTATATCAAAAGGTTCTTTCTAAGTCATTCGTGATCATGTTATTCCCCAGTGTAAAACCTTTTAAGTTCTATGCCTCCATATTACCTTGGTATCCTCCTTTCCTTCCTCCCTTTTATCCATTTTCTGTCCGTCCATCCACCCACCCATTCTTCATTCAATGTTCTCTGTTCAGTAAATTCTGCCGCATAAGTCTCACATTAAAGCAGGAGCGAGCACAGCTACTGCAGAGGAGGTGGGGGGACACAAACCATACTTGTTTGCCCTCCGCTCCCTGTTTCTTCCCCCTGCCCCCAGCCTAACCCAAGTAGTGTAAGGAACACAGTTTGAAATGTCACTTGCCTGCAGAATAAAGTTCAGGGTCCTTACCCGAGAAAAGAGTTCACACTGAACCCACCAGCCTCCTCAGTGAGAAATGAACAAAAGCCACAAAGGCAGTCGGGAGAAGTGGGCCTCCCATGGCACAGAAGTAAACTAATACTTTTGGCGAAAGGAGAGAAAAGTTTAAATGGAGAATGATCAAACAGATGCCCCTTCCAATCCACTTTGTGATCAGATGGAATCTTCTGCAGTTAGAGGAACAGTATTTGTGAGCTCACACCTTAGGCCTTTTGCAAGCTAGATTGTTTTCTCAATGCAATACCACAAAAGCATGTTCCCAGATAACTGCTCTGACTTTCTATCCTTTCTTTAGGATATTTTATCTTGCTTGTGCTTTTTATACATCATTGTATGCTTAATTCTATGACACTACGTATCATGAGGCATTGAAGTTACATTTTTATGTCTGTTTCTCCCAATAGATTGTAAGAACAAGGAGCATGTCTTATTGAACTGAACATAAGACTTGATTTCACAAATAAATATTCTAATAGCATACAAGCACTGGCTAAAGGTGTGGCTAGGAAAAGAATCTAAAGGACATAATTATTTGCTTTCTTAAGAAAACTAGATTGACAGGAACTGAATTAACAAATAACTCTTCTCAAGACACAGTTATTGTTTTGACTTAACTAAATTTGGGGCTTCAGACTAATTTTGGAACCTGCATGGAATGAGAAGTTGAGTATAAGGGGAAGAACACACTTGAAGACAAGAAATACACAGGCAGAACACAGGGCTGCCTGGTCCTGGTAAACTCTGCCCTCAGTAATCTGAGCCTTTGACCAAGAAAATCAATGCATAACAGCTCAGAACTGATCCATGGGCAGTCACCATAGAAACAGCAAGGCCTCCAGGAGAGGTCAGAACTTGACTGTGGCCAAATCAGCATATTATCTATCTTAAAGAATCCAGCAACCAAGATAGAGGTTATGCTTAACCATGGGAAGTATAAAGAGAAAGAAAATTGACATAGTAGCACAGTAATCACCAAGAGGGAGATGCTAAACCCAGGAAGCATGCACAGCCCAGTTGTTAGAACAGTATTCTCTGTTTGGGGACAAAAAGGCTTCATCAGACCTAATATTAGCTTGCATGAAAATTTCTTCATGATAATCTTTCTTCATTTTTCCCTTCTTTTTATTCATTTATTTAACATATGTGTCTGAAAAATAGCAATTAACATATTCATTGGAGTTAAACAGAGTGAGACTCATGTCCCAGTACTGCCCCAGACTAGAAATGAACTTGAGGATGTGCCCCTGGCAGTGCTATGTCCCCACATGCCTTAGCCCCCTTTATTGGAGACACTGCACCTGCCTTGCAGCTGTCTCAGAGCGCTACCTGCTGGCTGAAGCCTACTCTGCCCGTATGCACACAGCAGGTCAAAGAGACTGGAGAACAACAGCCTTGAAGCCTGCTGTTAGCAAACCCTAACCACTGACTGATGGAAGGTGGTAGATAATCACCCGACTCCCTTGCTCCTCTATTGGGATAACTCTCAGGTGTGTGTTCTGCACTGACAGGCCAAGTTTGCCCAATGGGACTAAGTCTCAGTTGCCCCAATGGTATCTGGCTGGATGAGGTACTCTTTGTTGGCCACTTTCTCTTTCCTGCCTCAATTTCCTACTCACCTGTGGATGTTTCCTAAGATCATCTCCCAAATAAACTACTTGCGCTGAAATCCTATTTTCAGAGTCTGCTGCTAGAGGACCCAAACTAAGAAAGTGACATAATCTCTGTGATTATCATTTTCATTTTCTGAAAATGCTGACCATGGTACATAAATGCAGGTTGTGAAGATTCCATAACACATGTAAAGAATATTATAAACATGTTAGCTGCAATTTGCATCATTTTTGATAAGGGCTCAATACATGCCAGATATGCCAGACACTTTGTTCCATGCTGGGGAGAGGATGGTGAACAAGAAGCTGCATGGAAATTGTCTACATGCAATTTGCAGTCGTATGGAAAATACAAGCTAACCGTCAATGCCACACGGTAAGTGTTAGTTGAAAGGGGAATGTATGGTGCTGTGGGAGCACATACCAAAAGTGATCCTGGTGTGGGGGCCTCAGATCACACTTTGTAGGAAGCTGACACTTAAGGAATGATAGAAGTTGGCCAGGAATGTGTGTGTGCACACACAGATACACAAAGGTAGTGTTATTGATGGAGCAAACTGCATTTCAAAAGATGAATAGCTATGAGAAGAAAAGTGAAGGGTGATAGAAAGGAAGTAGTGAGGAAGGAAGAGAAAGGCTGTCTTTAATTGCTTGCAAGGAAGAGCAAAAAAGTAATCTTTAATCTGACTTCATATTCATCAACGTTTCACTTCAGTTCCCAAGGTTTTGTTTGTTGGTTGGTTAATATGGGAGAAAACCAAACAGTTATCTGTTCAGCGAACATTACCATCAAATAATGGAAAGAAATATCCATGTGTTAGAAGAATATATATGAATAGATGCTTTGGTTTCATTTGAATTTGTGTGTTATGAATTGGGTTACAATCAGGCAAGCCCTTTGAGCTATGCCAACTCCAGGCCAAAAACAAGATGGAGTTGATGGAACTGTAAGGCTCAGAATGCCACCTTGGCCTATTCACAGGCTGATACTTCCCATGAGTCTTTTAGACGAAGACAGCCTCATCTTGGCATTGTGCTTGATTCTTGGTCAATGCCCAACATTCACCGACTCCTCCCCCATTCTAGATTTTAGATCTCTCTTCTAATGCCAGAAAATGTATACCCTCAGCAATTCAGGCAGCCAAGACCATTGCTGAAAGCCTGGGATATCTTCTTTACTCAAGCCTTGGGCCCTGGGAGAAGTTATAAATCAGATGTCTGTGGTAGGAGTGAATTAAATATTACTTGGTACAGCTCTTTGGACACTTAGAAAGCAAAGTGCTCACTAAATGCATGTTTTTATTATTGCTCCTGGCTGTAGACACGAGGGCATCTGAGACCCTGTTCTTGTTAAATATTTTCTTTTTTAAGTAGCTGTAATGAAACTTACCTAGTTGCACATATACCTTGGTCATCAATTTTGGCTTTAAATGTTGAATAACTTCAAGAGACAATGACCACTGAAACTGCCACCATAGAGACGTCATCAAGAAGACATATGTTTCAATCTTAATTGGGTAGTATGGATTATTTTTCTTTTCAGTATTACTGGAAAGAGGTATGAGTGGATTTTCCAGAATGGTGCAATAAAAATAAAATTTGATTGATTAATTCAATAACTATGGCTAGGAAACCTCTTGTGCAGCAGAGGAGAGGAAATGCACAATGCCCTACAGACAGAGGCTGCATAACTCACATGTGTTTGGAAGGGAGACTCTGGAGCTAGATGCTGGCATTTTAGAGAATAGATCACTCTTGGAAGTACAAGTCAAGTTAAATGGCTTATTTTCCTCATGAGCTTCCTTTAGTGAGTGATAACATTGAGACATTAGGGTACAAATGGCAAATCATATTTGTACAGTTATTTAATGAGTCACCATCCATTTTAACCACAGTTTTTTTTGGCAGGAAAGACTTGGTGCCACCTGTGAGTAGGATACAGAGGAATCTTGACCCCCCAGGAGGGGCCTGTTGAAGGGGTCAGTGGTTCATTCTGCACAGCAGAGAATTTCAAATAAGGGTCATTGAACTCATGACATTGACATTGTCTGAAAAATTCTGTATGTGTGCATTTTCCTGGAAAAAGGTCTATGTTAGTTTCTCCAAGATATCTATGAATCCTAAAATGTTAAGAATGACTACAGTGAAAAATAAACTCTGAACGAGTGGGACTGGACAAAGATGTATTAAGCGCCTGTGGCTCAATCGGCTAAGGCTCCAGCCACGTACACCTAAGGTGACGGGTTCGAATACCCAGCCCGGCGCCCGCCAAACAACAATGATGGCTACAACCAAAAAATGGCCGGGCGTTGTGGTGGGCGCCTGTGGTCCCAGCTACTTGGGAGGCAGAGGCAGGAGACTCGCTTGAGCCCAGGAGTTGGAGGTTGCTATGAGCTGTGATGCCATGGCACTCTACCAGGGGGATAGCTTGAGGCTCCAGCTCAAAAAAAAACCTGTTCCCAAAGAAGTCTATAGACAACAGTTTGCAACCAGGAAAGAGCAAATCAGAGGAGCATGAATACCAGGGGAGCAACTGGTGACAGAGAAAGGCATTTATAGTAACAGATTTCTTTTCTTTCTTTCTTTTTTTTCTTTGAGACTGAGTCTCACTTTGTCACCCTCAGTAGAGTGCCGTGGCGTCACAGCTCACAACAACCTAAAACTCTTAAGCGATTCTCTTGCCTCTGATAGATAGTGATAGATATTAATATAGATAAATAAGACACTGTCTTTGCAGTCAAGAAGTTTTTATGGGGAGACCATTGTATAACAGAAATAGACTGACCAGACTAAGTTCACTTCTAGATGTACATGTAGGATTTAAAGCGATTCTCTTGCCTCAGCCTCCTAAGTAGCTGGGACTAAAGGCACTGCCACAGCGCCCTGCTATTTTTTGGTTGCAGTTGTCATTGTTGTTTGGCAGGTCCAGGCTGGATTTGAACCTGCCAGCTCCGGTGTATGTGGCTGATGCCCTAGCCGCTGAGCTACAGGTGCTGAACCAGTAACAGATTTCTGGCTCAGAAAGCCAATTATTTGAAGGGTCCAAATAATAAAACCATCTAAGGATGCAAACTAACCACAAGTTGCCATTTTTTATCCATTGGTGGGAAATTAAAAGTTTAAAAATGTAAAATTCATAATGAACAATTTAATGAATTATTATTTACTATAATGTCAATACAACTAAGAAGAATCAAAATAGAGCTTTGATGGGGGTAGGAAAGCATTATTTATCAACAGAATTCAGATCTTGATAAATAAAATAAGCTGATTGGCTTGGCACCTGTAGCTCAGCAGCTAGGGTACCAGTCACATACACCAGAGCTGGCAGGTTCAAACCCAGCCCAGGGCTGCCAAACAACAATGACAACTACAACCAAAAAAAAATAAAAATAAAAAAATAGCCGGGCGTTGTGGCAGGTGCCTGTAGTCCCAGCTACTTGGGAGGCTGAGGCAAAAGAATCTCTTAAGCCCAAGAGTTGGAGGTCGCTGTGAGCTGTGACACTATATCACTCTACCCAGGGCAACATAGTAAGACTCTGTCTCAAAAAAATAAAAATAAAAATAAAAATAAAATAAGCTGATTTATGAAGCTAAAAAGAACCCCAAGAATTGAAAACACCACTAACAGAAAATATTTTTTATCTGTTTATCTATTTAATCTGAGGCTATTTAAAAGAGAAACTGATAAGAGCTATGTCATAGGCAGCTAACAAGATGGCACCAAATGTCTCCGCTTCCCTGTACAGTCATCCCATGGTATCTGAAGGGAATTGGTTCCAGGATCCCCGTTGGATACCAAATTCCATGGATGCTCAAGTCCCTGATTAGAATATGGTGTGGCATTGCATATAACCTATGCATATTCTCTTGTAAACTTTAAACGAACTCTAGATTATTTATAATACATAACACAATGTAAATGCTATGTAAATAGCTGTTACACCAAATTTTTTATTGGTATTTTTATATATTTAAAAAATATTTTTGATCTACTTTTGGTTGAGTCCATGGATACAAGGGCCAACTGTTTCACATCTTCCCTGACCCTTGAGTGTAGGCTGGGTTTGTTAACTCCTAACAAATAGAATGTAGCTGAGGCAAAGGGCTGCCACTGAGAGTAGGTAGCAAAAAGACTATGGTTTCTGTCTTGAGCACAAGACACTCTTACTCTCTCATTCTCCACTCTGAGGGAAGCCAGCTTCTGTGTTTAGAGCTGCCCTACATAAAGGTCCATGTGACAAGGAACTGAAGGAGGCTCTGTACAAGAGTCAGCAGATTGACCGCAACCCCATGAAAGACTATAAACAAGAGGCACACAATTAAACCACACCCAAATGTCTGACCCACAGAAATTGTGACATAGTGACTATTATTTTAAGCTGCTAAAATTTGGGCTAATTTGTTAGGCAGCAACAGATAGCTACTACAGGCTATTTCCTCCAACTCTGCCAGAAGAGATCTGAAAACCACCTGGAACTATTTATCCCAACTATTGCTGCTTTACTAATTTGCTAATTATTATTAGCTGTTATTTGCTAATTGATAATATTTGCTTCTTCAATGTCTGATACTAATAATTACAACTATTTTTCTTTGTTTAAGTTGTTGAAACCTCTCAAATTCAAGCACTGATAGTATTATTAAATGAAAACACATCAAGTCTGGCCAGAAGACATTAGTGCTAAGTATATATGACAGGAGGAGTAAAATGGAGAAAGCAGAAGAGCCTCTACCTGCTTGGAAGTAAAGTCTTCTCTTCCTTGTGGTAATCAGGATTCATCCCAATCTTGTTGCTCAGCTTGGAAACTTCATGAACTATCTCTGTCAGACCTGTGACAGAAAGAACTTAAGGACAACAGTGAGCCCATACAACTCAGAATTTTTATTTTATTCAGAGTTCACTCAATCTAGTAGGCCCCAAATTTAGATTTATCAGACTTACTTAAACAGACTCACACAACTATTTCTAGTTACTTATGTTTTCTGAACTTTACGCCCCATGACAGTGCTAGGAACTCTCTGAATTAGTCCAACATAGGGGGAAGAGAGGAAAGAGAGCTAGTTTATAAAAAATAAAAAGTAAAACTGATTAAAAATGTTTTTCGGCTTGGCGCCTGTGGCTCAATCGGCTAAGGCGCCAGCCACGTACACCTAAGGTGGCGGGTTCGAATCCCCAGCCCGGGCCCGCCAAACAACAATGATGGCTGCAACCAAAAAAGGGCC